>JARQTI010000519.1:344227-606092 GCA_030142655.1 Trachelus tabidus | reverse complement strand
TGTACAAGGATATGAAATGATATTTTGAATATTGCATTCAAAAATATAAAATGGTTTACTGAATATTGCATTTAAGGATATAAAATAGTATTTTGAGTATTGCATTCGAAAATATAAAGTGGTATACTGAATATTGCATTTAAGAATATGAAATGGTATTTTGGGTATTGCATTCATGGATATGAAATGATATACTGAAATTGTGTACAAGGATATGAAATGATATTTTGAATATTAAATTTATGGATATATAATGTTAAACTAAATATTGCATACAACGATACAAAATGATATTTTGAGTATTGCATTCATGGATATGAAATGGTATATTGAATATTGCGTACAAGGATATGAAATGATATTTGAATATTGCATACCAGGATATGAAATTATATTGTGAATATTGTACATATGAATAAATGTCATACTAAATATTGCATATAAAGATATGAAATGGTATACTGAATGAAGGATATTGGATAAAAAAATGAAATGAAAGTATGAAAATTGTATTTTATGTACTTAATCTGTTTTAATTATTGTTAAATTTTTATATTAAGTTGTCTAATAATCAATAAATAAGTTTCACCATTAGAGTAAACGGCCCAGTTACTGACCCTGTCCCAGATTGTGACCCCAATAGCATAATTTTGATTGCCGTAAATACAGTTTTTGTCAAATAATAATTCAATTGCCGGCTAATTAAAAAGCGTTTTTCACTTTTAATGATTGAAGAAATAAACAGTGCGGCACGCGTCTCAGTGGCTCCGCAGCAGCAGTGTTAGACGGTGGCAGTAGTGCGACGAGGTACGTCGTGAATTTTGTTCATCAGGTAAGTTTAAAACGACATATAAATGGTGTAACATCTTTAACAGGAACTAGTCTATCGATAAGATGAGGAATTATTTAAGTTTTGGTTAGATATTTGTGTAAATTCGCGGTGTCAATAAGTGCGTTACATAATTGAGGTTATGTTGCTATTGTTGATCCTCGATTTCTCACCTGTTGCGTTGAACAATTTGCTTTGTTTATTTATTCTAATTTGTTGTGAGATAACAAATTACAGAAAAGGATATTAGTTTTCATGAACGGAAGAAACGGGAAAACAAATTTACAACAATGTGACTATTAAAGTTTCCGGAAAACTAATATTTTAAATATTTTCTCACTTAACGCAGCTGATGTTTCTTTATTGTAAATGCTTATAGTATATATTTTAATAGTGCATTGTAAATGGTCTACCCCGAAATATTTTGTTGAAGAGGTAAAGAAAACTGCAGTGACAGCAGCCTTGGCAATTGCATTGAAAGCTCTATCACAAGGGTACGACATGCTTTTTTCAATACTACAGATAGTTTGACAATAGAATTAATTCTAATATCTATTATTGTGTTCTTCATGATATGAATTTTTAGGTGTTAATCAAGCTCTGCTTCGAATGATAAAATTGAAGAGATGGAATCTGCGGAGACAGCTGATCCATTGATTCCATCGAAAGCTTCAGTGGAAGAGTATAAATACTTTGTTTTTACTATGAATGGCTTTTTTAATAAGGTTAAAATATTTATTATTGTATCCTTTATTCTACATATTTTAGGTATAAAAAAGAAATTGTTTGGAAAGACTGCATGGAAGAAGTGATGGAGACTACAGAAATTGCAGACTTGTCTATCTCTCCACAGCCTGCTTTGAAAAGGTATAATACTTATTTCATTCTTACTATAGGTCGCTTTTTCAAAGTAAATAATTGTAATGTATTATACAATACAAATATTAGTATATATATTTTTTATCTAATTAGGAAAAGGAAAATTGCTGCACGGGTCTACACAAATGCTGATCTCGAGAAAGCCTTACACGCGGTAAAAACGGGAATGCCTATAAAAAGAGCATCGAATATTTACAAGATTCCGAGGACGACATTGCTCTATAAAAAGCGCGGTACATTACCACCTGTAATGAAATCTCCTGGACCTGAATGCATACTTGGCGAAGAAAATGAATGCAAGCTCGTTGACTGGATTTTGCACATGAGTCAAAGCGGCTTCCCTCCAACTCGAGTCCAATTATTGGATAGTGTTCAATTGCTTATAAAGCATCTAAAGATCAAGACTCATTTCAAGGATAATCGTCCTGGGAGACATTGGTACAATGCTTTTAAAAATCGTCACCTGGAAATAGCTGAAGTAATGTCACTAAATTTGACGCGCAATCGAGTTGATTTAAGTGAGAAAAAGCTTCGAGGGTGGTTCAGCGAGGTACAGAAGTACTTTCAGTCGAAGTCACTTCTTGATATTGATGCTTCTCGCGTATTTAATTGCGAAGAGTCGGCTTTTTTTCTGAGTCCAAAGAGAGGCTCGGTATTAACCAAAAAAGGTGACAAAACTGTGTACAATTTCATCAAAAACGATGAGAGAGAGTGCTTGACTACGCTCATCTGTGGAAGTGCGAGCGGAAAACTCGCGCCACCGATGGTACTTTTTCCGTACAAACGGATTCCCGGATATATCGCCGCACGAATGCCAAAAGACTGGGCCTTCGGTCACTCGGACAGCGGGTGGATGACTGCGGAAACGTTTTTCGAGTACGTCACGAACATTTTTTACCGGTGGTTGCTGAAGAATAAAGCCGTGTTTCCAGTCGTACTGTTCGTAGACGGGTATACTTCGCATTTGACCATGGCGTTAAGCGATTTTTGTAGAGAAAAAGACATCGAGCTCATGGTGCTTTATCCAAATGCAAGTCACATCTTACAGCCGATCGACGTCGCATTTTTTAATTCTCTCAAAGATGTATGGGCGAATTTTGTTTGCCATTGGCGAATAGAAAATGACGGTCAACGTTTAAGGCGAGAAGACTTTGCACCGCTTCTTCAAAAAATTATCGAGACTCTAGACACGAAAAGTATTCTTAAAAATGGTTTCAAAACAACTGGGCTCCATCCTTTTTCAGCGAATGCTATTGACTACCAGAAGTTTTTCAAGAACGGCGATAGCTACGCGAAGAGCCCTCTGGTGATTCAAACCGAAAGACCTCGGTATAAAGAATTTTTAAAGTGTGTTGAAAATAACATCGAAGCCGAAGTGCTGGAAATGTTCAGAGACGTCAAAAAGGGAGAAGAATGGAGTGGGGATCTGGTACATCAGAGTTTATTCTACTTTTGGCGAAAAATTAAGGATAGTATCAATGCCGGCGAAATCAATCACGCCATTTCAGCCGATAGCGTTGTCAAAGGACTCGTAGATGACAAAAATGGAGTTTCGGTATTTTAACGCAATATTTTTCTTTGTTAATTCTTTATTGTCTGATACATTACTTACTTGATTGTATTTTATTAATTATTGAAATACTGAGTTTTGAGTCGTTTCGAACATCAATTGCTATTGTCACTATGAAATATTTTGTACTTAATTTATTTTTACATTTATCTCAAGGGATCTTTTTTATGCCGATGCCAGCTTATCAATTTTTGTATAAATAGAAAATGATTTACTGGGAAATTAGATTTACAGTGAATATACGACGGGTGAGGTGGAACAAAAAGAAGGAAACCATGAAGACCTAAAGGTCGCAAAGGTGACTGAGTTCCTTCCAGTTGAAGACAAAGTTTTGATTATCGAAGACCAGATTTCACAGAATCTTTCAGCAAACGGCGCAGATTGTAAGACTACCGATACTACTCTCTACCAGGTCGACGCAGCTGAAACGTTAGTACCGTTCGAAAATGTCAACGAAAATGCACAAGAAGGGATGGAGCAGACAAAATTGCAAAATCAATGCATTGACAAAGGGCCGAAAAAACCGACTTCGAAGCCGTCGACATCAAATTCGTAAGTTGATATTCCTCCTGGTATTCCTTCGCCATTCAAGCATGTTTTTCTTTAGTTGCCCAAAAAGGAGGAGCTTCCGAAAAAGAAAATCAAGCAAAACGTAAAGAGCCAGCAGTACGTACATCCGACGAATGGATAGAATATGCCAAGGCGAAAGAGGAGAAAAACCGTACAGAAGAGAAAACAAAGCTAGAAAAGAAGAAGTTTAAAAAAAGCACAGCTGAAAAAGGAGTCAAAAATAAAGAGACAATAACCCGACAGCAATCTCGATAACCATTTTTTGCTTTCTTTCTAAATATTTTTTACACATGTAAAGAAAGTAAAGTACTCGTTCACTGATTAAGGGGGAATAGACACCTGGAAGCGAAAGGAAAAGGTAACCCAGTGGCGTTTCGTTAAAAATCATCTGAAACAAAAAGTCAAACAGAAATCAAAAACTAGATAATTATGTATACAATAACCGCAACGAATTTCAAGTTAATCGGTTCAGTGGTTTTCGAGATATTTTAGGTACCAGTTTGAAAAATGTTGTTTTGAGAAAAACGCGTTTGAAAATGTTTCGATGGATAAATCATGAAATTTGTTCAACTTACACAGAGTCATCTATACCAGGTCCATAATATAGATTCTGCGAAGTGGAAGGTATGCCCATATCGTCTAAACTTTGTTGTCGACGCCGTAATCGGCCTTCTTTTGTTTGTTCTTGCGCACGTACCTCTCGGCTTGCGCTATACGGTGGTCATCTTCACATGCAGGTGTGCGTTCGGTCCAACAGAAATTCCCATCACTTTCATTATTTGTAATAATGACACGGCTCCGTCCTTAAATACGCACGCTGCTGTGTACGCAGCAATTTCAACAATTCTAGCCCCGCTGTGCATTGTTTTTGGAGCTATCTTCCAAACCAATTGGTTGAAATTTTCATTGCTGTTCCGCATACAGCCATCAACACAGCGCTCCAATAACGTGTCCTTACTGAGGTCTTCGTGTATCGGTTTGATCACCTTCAAAACCGATTCCGGTAATGCCGAATACACGAAAATCACGCAGTTCCTCTTTAGCTTTTCGGACTCGGAGCTTTCGGGGCGATATTCATGTTCAGGCTTGCTGTCTGTGGAACTGTAATGATAAAAAGTTGCCCATATCGCTTTCTTCGTGTTATCCTTAAAATCACTGTGTCTTCGAATAGCTAAGCCATAGTAGATGCTCAGCTTGTCTATCTTTGTGGAAATTCACTCGATTTGTGACTTTCTCGAGAACCTTTACTCCTTTCCATCTTTACTTCTGAATACATGCAACTTGAATACTGAATGCACCAAAAGTACATACTTCAAAGGCTTCGATACTTGCTCTATGGCATAGCTACACGGACGGAAAGCTACTGACGAAGCACGCTAAGTGTCTATCAGGATAACCGTTATGTTTAAAATATTTAACGTAACCCAGGCAGGCTATGCAGAACCAATAAAATATTCTTATACAAAAATAACACAATAAGACCGAAGAGACAGTCAGGCCGTGCTACCTGTATGACCTGACGCGGCGCGGCGCCGGTCCAACGAATGCATGTACTATTTGGGGTATAACTTTGTCAGTTTTTGGAATTTTTACTTAAATTTTTCATCAGATATTCTTAACATATAAAACTTGAAGATGTAAAAATTGAAAAATTAATTTTTTGAAATCTGCCAGGTGTATATTCCTCCTTAAACATTTTTCGTTATTTGTACCTAATGTGTATCCGTGCAATTACGTAAACTGCAATTTAACCCGTTTGCATGGGGATATTCGGAAGTGTAAAAGTGGGTACGCGCAGTCATAAATTGCGCCAAGGAGTTCGCAAATTGGATAGACGCAGGGGTCACGAAGTACGACGCAGGTCGTTCTCGAATGTCAGAAACCCCGGCAGTAGAGAAGCGCTATTAAAACAATAATGTTATTAATGAACCCTAATTGTTTCACTTCTATAATAGGCGAATCTCATTCGGAGGGCTTTAACACACGTGTTGAAACCTTTAGTTTTCAGTTTGGCTATATCACACGTGAATAAATATAGCAAAAATCCGACACGGCCGCTATTAAAGTGCCACTAACTCGGCCGTTTACCCTGTGTTCAAGCAATTAACTATTGCTATTATTAAATGGTATCTTTTGTCTGTAATGTACAATATTTTAATAAATACATTCCATGTACTTTATTAAAATAAAACCTGTGAGTTTTTGTTAAATGAAACTCATACATAATTTATAATTACGCAGTCATATAACCAAAATTGAAACTAATGTATAACCCAAATCATTTCCTAACAAACTCTAAGACCGTTAACAAATCAATTTACACTAATAATCAGACTGTTATGAATTATCGAAAATTCGGTGAAGAAATTTCACAAATCGTCTACGCTGATGACTAAGACTGCAGCTGATTCGCTATTTTTCTTCTTCATCCCCACTTTTTAAAGTAAATTTTCCAATGGCGTACATAATGAGGGCGAGTTTTGCCGGGTTTTGCCGCTACAATATCAGCAGGCCAATTTTTAGTTGAATTCCATGATATCTTATTCAATATAACTTACGATAGTCGTCAAATAATTATTTCTGCGAAGAAGACTTGAAAGCATATATGTGGACACAAATGCAAGTGAACGTAATACTGTTCTTTTAAATCAAAGTCTCATTGTATTTTACATTGTGGTTAGAGAATAATGCAATATGAATATTAATATGCGTTATTATATTTGACTGGTAGGTTGAATTATATGTTATATTAATAAATTTAGTTCTTTATATTATCGTTATTCTATTTTTCAGGAAAAGTTTACTGTTTGGTTACATTGCGAAGAACAAAATTATAGTAGCACACAATGACGGGGGCAGTGGGAGGTAATGTAGCCAACAAATTTCGTGAAACTTTTCGTGTTATCCAAAAAGATGCATTGCATTGGTTCCCTGGACATATGAGTAAGGGTTTAAAACAGATGCAGCAACGTCTAAAGACAGTCGATTGTATTATTGAAGTGCACGATGCTAGAGTTCCAATTTCTGGTCGTTGTAATGAATTCAATCGTACCATCACTGGTTTGAAACCTCATATATTTGTCTTAAACAAAAAAGATTTGGCTGATCAGAAATACAATGACAAGATCGTAGAAAAATTGAACTGTGAAGGAATATCAAATGTACTTTTCACAAACTTCACTAGAGACACGTGTCCAGGCATGAAAAAAATTCTGCCCTTAGCCAAAAAACTAATAGAGGAGTCAAATCGTTATAACAGAACGTTCGAGCCAGAATTTAACATAATGATTATTGGGGTACCTAACGTTGGCAAGTCTTCTCTCATCAATCGCTTGAGAAATGTTCATCTAGGTAAATCAAATGCTACACACGTCGGTGCAGTGGCTGGTATCACACGTTCTGTTTTAACAAGAATAAAGATATCCGAGAAACCTTCTGTGTATGTATTAGATACTCCTGGTATCCTGGCACCACGTGTCAGCAATGTATATGATGGACTTAAACTAGCTCTCGTGGGATGTCTTCAAGACCATTTAGTAGGTGTAGAGACTATTGCAGATTATTTACTATTCTGGTTAAACAAACATGAAAGATTTGAGTACGTCAAGGTTTTAGGATTGCCAGAACCAAAAGATAACATATTAGAAGTTCTTTCTATGATTGCCGCAAAGCTTGGTAAAGCTAAGAAGATTAAAAATTTCGACGGTAAATACGTTATGAAGCTTGATCTGGAATCTGCCGCTGAACACTTCATTAAAGTATTCAGAACTGGACAGTTAGGTCGTTTCTGCTTAGACATCGATCAATTCAAATCAAATGACGAGGAGCTGGAATTAATGTAATTTCATGGTGCAAATGATTAGTCCAACAAGAGTGTAAAATTGAGTTATCCCCATTAAAAATGCAAGAAATTAATTATATTCACATTACAAGATACTGTCATAAAATACTGTCTCAGTGTATTTTGTCTATATGTAAATAAATAAGTTTTTAATAATAAATGACTCCAGTATTTACATTAATTAATTAAATTAAACCTCAATAAGTCCAGGAAATCATTAGCAATAATTCTTACCAAATATATGTACTCTCGCAACAATACTTTCTCAAACTACATTGAAACATGAAGCTTTAGGCGCAAAGACAAATTGTAAAATAATGCAATTAATATATGATTTCAATGAATAATTTCAATCATTATTTTTTAGTCCCACAGTATAATAGTATGTGTACCGGTTTCATGTTTATGTGACTGAATACTACAATTATTCTGTGAAGTAGCATGGTATCTCCCTACCACTTCCTTTCTCCAAATCTGACATTGAAGTTGGATGATCGCTTTCTCTTACAAGTTATTCAGCCCAGCTTAGTCGTGCTGTAAGGTACGAGCTAGTGCGAGCTGCATGGTAGCCGTAACCAACGACTCCATTTGTTAAAATCGCAAGTTTCAGTCCTAATTACAATTAATAGTCCATTTAATCAGTAATACTATAATATAACATTTAACCAGTTGTCTTGATCTTAGTCCTGGATACTCTGTGTATCTGGTGCATATTAAAAAACTTTTAAAAATTCTAGCAAAAATGTTTGCGAGAGTGTCGTTTTATCCGTCGCTGATTTATAATATGGTGATGGAAAAAATTACCTCAAGAAGATGGTACGACAGAATCGACGAGACTGTTATATTAGGTGCTCTACCTTTTCGAGGAATGACAAAGCAGGTATATATAATATTAATTTAATGGAAAGAAAACGATCTTTCAATTTTACAAGTCTTCCGCGATTTTGCTTTGAAATTGCCATTACATATTACTTTGGCTATCTTTCAACTTTTGAGGGAATTCATTTTGTCTTAATAATTTGTCCACAATGATATTAGCATTGGTCTATTAATTGAATTTTTTTCTCTTTTAATTTAAGATTGTTGAACTCACTTTTGTGTTATGACATGTGATGACAGTGATTCCTGATTTCATGATAAAGTTAGGTTTGGAAGTAGTAATTAATTCTTATCAAGATTTAATCGACTGAACGGTGAAAACCCATTGAACTCTGTAGCAACTTTATAACTGTTCTTATAACAGTTCTTAAATATAGCAATGCAGACTTTGAGGAAGTCTGAAGCATATTATGCGAATTTCAGGATAAGTTTACGCGAAACAGTAACATTTTAATATAAAAGTATCATTTTACTCGTGGCTTAAAATCAAGATCGATAAAATTCGCAAAAAAAAGAGACGTAAGTCACTGACAACGAATTTTCTTTTTACATTTTACACAATCGCGTTAGAGACACTACTTTTATATATTTAAATTATTCCTTAGAATTGGTCTAAAAAGATCTTAAGAACTGTTACATAGATTTCCATAATTTTCAATTTCAAAATTTCACCTCTGACTCCTCAGTATAGGTATTTTCATAACGCAAAACCCAACGAAACAATTTCCAGAAAAGATATTTCTCATAAATCTGTCAAACCGCAGTATTACTAATGGCGTTAGAAATTCTATGCGATATGGGAAACCCCCGTTTTTCTTATTTCCTGTCATAAAAAACGATATTTTCGTAAATCAACTAAAAACTATTATCAAAACTTATCGCCATCAATTTTAATGCAAAATAGCTTTAACTGATGTCCTTCGACTAATAATACTTGCAAAATACAAACGTCGCACACGAATGTATTATTCAACAGTACTATAAAAAAAATTCAAATAGATGAAATAAAGAAAAATATGTAATCATCGCAAGATAGATAAGGATTCCCACAATGAAACAAGAAATATATCAATACAATTTTATAGCTGATAAATGAAGAAAATGTCAAGGCAGTTGTTTCAATGAACGAGGATTATGAGTTACAACTGTTCTCCAATACCGGCGAGGTAAAGATAACACAGTAAAGACAATCAACGGTGTTCAATAATTAATTTAAATTTAACTAATTGTTCCATTGCAATACCAAAGGAATGGAGGAAGCATAATGTACAATTCCTACAACTTTCAACAACGGACATCTTCGAAGCACCCTGCCAAGAGAAACTACAACGTGGCGTCAATTTCATAAACCAATTTCGCGAAACGCAAAGTTGCCAAATTGGTGGTTCTGGTCTTCTAGGTGGAGTCGATGCCCCAGGAACCGTTTATGTACATTGCAAAGCTGGTAGAACTCGCAGCGCTACATTGGTTGGCTGCTATTTGATGATGGTAAGAAATTAATAATGTCAAAGAATTTATCAAAATTCTACTATCAGTATTTCTATTACCGATAAGAGATATTTGCATTGCAGAAACATGGCTGGACTCCGGAAGAAGCCGTTGCATTTATGAAGGAAAAACGTGAGCATATATTACTTCACACTCCACAGTGGTATGCATTAAGAACGTTTTACGAGACCCACGTGCATAGTCAAAGATGATATAGTAATAATTTAGAATGATACTAGTTTCAATATTCATAAGAATGAGAAATTGTATGCATCCCGATAACGATTATTTGCTGACCTGATAAAGTTTGTCAGAAAGTTGAGTGGTATGACGTGTAAAATGTCGTTTAAGAAATATATTGACAAACAACCAAATGCGTATTTAAAAAAATAGATATTTTAAAATGGTTTAAGTATGACTTCTTTTATTTACAATAATTACCCTACGTATTTTGGATCATCGAATGTTCCACGAGGAAATTTTATTTGCTTTTATGCTTCGTTTGCTTCACGTGCAACGAAGCAAATTTTGTTGCTTGCATTATTGCCTTTTCTAATAATGACTTTAATTCGTTCAACTCGATCTGGATTGTTTTCATGTTATAAGCTTCTAGAGGATCTTGATGCTGAACGATTGCACCCTTTGCTTTAAAAACTTGCAATACCGTGTTCATCCAGGCGCGTGCATTAAATGCATCAGAAGCCATATCCTGTTATCAAGATTTGGACGAAGTGGACATTAATTTATTAATTTAATTTATTTTGTATTGAACGGAGTAGGATCTTGAAAAATACCTTTGGTACGCAACAACGTGCTTTCACTGTTCCATTTTTGTGTGCTATAATCATGACAGGTGCGTTCCTACAAAGTTTTGTGATCTTTCGCAAAGACACATTTTTTAGCGAAGTATCGGTAGGCTCTAAAGCATGTATAACATATGGTAAATTAGATGAGTATATGACACTTTTCATTTCGTCCTCTAGTGTGTTTCTAGAAAGAAAAAATTGATTAACCATAGCTGTCTATTAGTCTGAATTAAATTTAGACAAATTGATCAACCTACGTAGTTAGTTTCTTTCGCTGTAATTTTATAGCTTGTGACAAATTATTGAGTCGTGCCAAACATTCCTGTACAGTCAAATAAGGCACAAGGATTTTGTCACCTTTTCCTTTCAATCGGTTATTCATATCGAAAATCTTTGCATTTAAAATATTCGGTTTTGTAGCACTCTTTTGATATTCGTTTTCAAGTTGTACCACTTTTTCTTTGACATTATCTGCAGCTAACCTTGCCAATCTTGCCAGAGGTCCCACCGCTGCCTTTATTGTACGACTGGATGAACCTTCAGCTTTGACACTTGTAATGCAAAAGTGTTCGATCATTCCTGTTTTATGGACATGTGTTCCGCAGCATGCTTCTCTGAAAACAGCAGATAAATCTATACCGTACCACTTTTCCTGGCAATTCATATTAATGATATTGTAATAATCGCCTAATCACATGATTTTATAATTAGAGCCAACTTACTTAGATACTAGATGCTCACTGTGTACTTCTATTATTCTAATATTCGTATCAGGATACACTTCTCCTGGCACTAGAGTTAAATCGTTTTCGGATGATAGTTTAAGGGAATCTACAATCCTAGTTTTGACAGCAACATCAGCTTCGATACATTTATTTACGAGTTCCTCTATAGTGGCCACATGTTCCGGAGTGAATTTTTCCCCATAAACACTAAACTGAAATATTAAACTATCCCTGGAGACAATGCTGCCTCGCTGACAGACAACAGGTAAGATCTGCCTCAGAGCAGCATTTAACAAATGCGTTGCAGTATGGTGTCTCATTAAACTAGTGCGAGTTTTTGTGTCGATAGTGGCAACGCACTCATCACCAACGCGCAACTCCAATTCCTGTTTTCTGAAAATTGTACAAATTTTTGTCTCACCATAATCAACAACCAAAATTATAAGCTATATTTTTCACTGATCCATTCTGCTCATATAAGATACATTAACTTTCATTGGTACAAAAGTATAAGATACATTTATACTTACGCAGGGTCTTGCACAATAAATTTTCCAAGATGTATAACGTATCCGCGAATTTTTCTTACTTCTTCCACTTCAAGACGTAACTTCTTAAGGTCAATATGTCCTTTGTCAGACATTTGACCACCCTCCGGAGCATAAAATGGCGTTTTGTCAAGTATTATACCAACTTCAGAATTTGCATCTATCATAGAATCCACTTCAACAACGTTTCCACTACTGACAATAGTGGCTTCCTTAATAGCTTGACTTTCGTCGATAGTTTGCGATTCAGATTCGGATATTAGATTACCTAAAATTCCAGTGTCATAATTCAAACATTAAATTTCAATGAACTATTTAATATTAAAATATATAGTATCACCTCCTGCGTGAACCTACCATTCACGATCATTCCAAGTAAATTGGATTTAACAGGTGAAAATTCGTATCCGTTGGCACTAATGTTATAAGCATATTTCGCAGAATCCTCGGTCGTCGGGACGCCTCTTTTCTCCAGCAAATCAAGCGATTCTAGGGAAACAATATCCTTATTGGCTCTCGTAAAACCAAGTTTACTTCGTTGCCTAGCATTTTCAAGTTCTCGAATAAAATCTGCTTTGTCGAAAATAAGCGATTCTGCTTTGGCTAATTCGCCTATAGTGTCAGCACTTAGTCCATAGGTATCGTAAAGTTTGAACGCCAAATGGCCCGGTATGGTTTTCATTGTTGTACTCCTATAAAACATATTATTCGTAGTGTAAAATTGAAGTTTGTTGGTGAGAATGATATTACAATTTTTTAATGCAAACCCTAAATTAAAGTTAAGTACAATTTACGTATGAGACTTGAACTTACTCATCTGCTAACGAAGCTTTTAAATCTTTGTAGCCAGCTGCCAAACCGGAAGTTATTGAATCGGTAATGTTAGCCAAGGCTGGTCGCTCATTTACTATTTTACTCCATTCCCCATCAGCAGCGTTTCTCAGTGAATTCAAAAGCTCCTCCTCATATTCTATTATCGTTTGAACCTAATTTTATGATGGTATTTTCTCTCATTTATATATTAAGCGCAACTGTTTTTTACATGATTAAATTTAAAAAAAATGCAGATTGTTAAAAATGCATATTACAAGTTACCTTCAGTAAACTTTTCTGCAATTCTGGATAAGTATCGCCCAGACTGTTTGCCACGTGAAATGTTAATTCGCGTAGTAGTCCATTCTTTTTAAATGTCTTATTGCTCACATCTATGGCCTTTCTTAAAATTCTTCTGAGTTTGTGACTAACGAAAGAAGAGAAGTGTCAATAAATTACTGTATTGCTGATGTACTTTGTATATCAATGCGCAATACAGAATAACAAGCACACTTTTGCTCAGGTAGTATGCCATCGGTTAAGGCTACGGTAACCATCCTTGCATGATCAGCCAAAATTCTATATCCTGAGTCCACTCCATCTCTATCGGTCTCTAAAAATCTTCCTTGGTACGCTGGAGCGTTTGTAGAATTCCTAATAGCTTCGAACAATGGCTGAAAGAGATCTGTGTCGTAATTAGAACGTTTGCCTTGTAATACAGCTACTAGTCTTTCGAAACCCATTCCTGTATCAACATGTTGTTTCGCTAAAGGAACTATAGGGCCACTTGCGAGCCTGTAAAACAAAGTATATAGAACCTATTTCTGCTTGCTTGATATTTATCGGAAATAAATCCAATTACCTTTGATATTGGATGAACACTATGTTCCATAATTCTGTAACATCCGGATGACCTTTATTGACTCTTGCTGATTGATTTGTGGATTGCATTGTGTGATCTATATGAATTTCAGTACAGGGACCGCAAGGCCCTGTAAGACCCATTTCCCAAAAGTTATCTTGCATACCAAATGGTAATACCCTATCCTCCGGCACACCAAGACTTAACCATATATCTTTACACTCCAAGTCAGGTTTCAAACCCAATTTCTCATTGCCAGCAAAGTATGTAACGTACAGAGAATTTCTGCTAATTCCATAAGGGCCTGTGAGTAATTTCCATGCATATTCACAGGCTTCTTTCTATAAAATTTAATAGATATACTGTCTACTCTTATAATATACGTAGAGAAAAATGTTCTACCTTAAAATAATCTCCAAAAGACCAATTGCCAAGCATCTCAAAAAATGTGTGATGATACGTGTCGAATCCAACAATATCCAGATCATTATGTTTCCCTCCAACTCTTATGCATTTCTGAGAGTTTGCTACTCTTTGAGCTGGTGGTTCATGACTCCCTAAAAAGACTCCTTTAAACTAAAACCAAAGATTGTTAATTTTCATTCAAATTATTTACTAAGTTCCGACAAAGTTCATTACTTGATTCATCCCAGCATTCACGAAGGCAACGGTAGGATCGCATAATGGCAAAACTGGACTAGATCGTACAAATGTGTGGCCTAAACCCTTAGTAAAATAATCTAGGAACTCATTTCGAATTGCTTTTGCACTTTTATACGTCCTAATATTATTTCGTAACTGTATCATTTCGATTTTTGTGATTTTTTCAAGTCGTCGCAAAAACATTGTCAATCTTCCTCACTCAATCCTTGTCCGCGGACTAAGGTTATGCGGTAACATTTAATTCAAGATTTTCACTAACAGACGACGAGGAACCTAGAGAAATAAAGGTAATATACAAACATGACATGAAGACAATAAAAATATATTAAATAGATCATTAATCTCGAACCCAAAGCATCTGCAATAAACAAATCATTATAATGAATAACCTCTGCATGCGAAGTGGTTACTTATGCAACCGTTGCTGATACATTATGTGATGTTTTAACGTAACATTTTTTATATTCGTTAATCATAAATATTCTGTAGGACTATCAACAATTTCTCCCTAAAACTTTACTTTTACAATTCGAAAGATTACGCGCTATCGTTTGACTAGCACCATTAAATTTATAAAGGAACGATTTCAAATCATTCAACAAGTGCAAATACAGTCTCGCTATTCGCTGGCTCTAGCGGAATATTTTCGAAATGACCAATAGTATACTTCGTATAGTTGGATAACCGTAAAGCCGAATATTAAAGAGAGGAAAGTGGCCCACATTTTCATTTCCAAAGCAAATAGTATCAGTTGCCGCCTCGTTCCAAACTTCATGCTTAACAGACTGAATAACCCGCGGCAAGAAAAACGGTGAAATTACGTTAAATCTCCATAACGACTCAATTAGCTTTCTTAGCAGAAAAGAGGCGTAATGATAAAGTGCATTTCGAAAGCATAACGAAAGAACTATGAAGTTAAAGGATAATAGAGAAACATGTTTCAAAGTTAAGAAGGGAATGAAGGGAACCAGGAAGAGGCTTGGTTGGCGCCCTCACCAGCCATTTTCATGGTGTCCTATAAGAAATATATAAGACGCGATCGTCCAAGAAATCAGTACAGAATACCGGCTCATGGAAAAATGAGTGCCGTTCCTGGGCATCCCCTTAAGTGCCCCCCCAATCTCCAAGTCTACCACGGAAAGTCTATATTCCGTCAAATCCTGTAACTTCCAATACTTCAACTCTGATCAAGAGACTCGGTCGAGCCTCGCGCCAATTACAGGCAATCGGCTGTACATACAGGGGGAGAATGAGCGTTCTGAGCGTAAGTGCAGAAAATTTGCGTTCCAACAAATTTTACAAATTCCAGCACCTCTGACCCCAAAAAGCACGTGTAAAAAACTATACCAAGTACAAGAGTGCTGTGAATTCTTCAAACAAAAAGTATTGAAATCATATTATTAACGCCAAGTACATAAGTCACTACGCACTTGCTTATTGTGATCTAGCTCTGGCCCATCATTTTATTTGTATTTTCAAAATTTCCTATAACGTCTTCGCTACTCTTTTATATTACTGCTGCTTCTCATAATTATGATTTAATGTTCATTTAATAATTAATAAAACGTTAAGTGATTCCTTATCGAATAATACTTGGCGGGTGCGCGCCAGGAATTCCAAAGTACTTCATTTCAACGTACTAATAGCATTCTAAAACTATAAGTTTGCTATTAGGCTTTTACCGTCATTATTTCTGACGAATTATTACTAATATGCTCTATACAGAAAGTTGATCTCGATTTTCAGTTTAAAGACTGACACAATGAATGCAAATTTATATCAAGTAATGCACAATATGTTGTATGATATATTAAATACTTATTGTCCTATATTTATAGAACTAAGAAAATTGAAGAAATATGAAAAAGGATATTAAACACATGCTAGGAATGCCAATGCCATAGTAAAACACCATCATATTAATGTACACTGAAGAAATGACAATACCGTGAGCTTAATTACAATTTATTATTTTTTTCTTATAGAAATTACAATAAAAAAGGAGATTACAATATAATTTAATAATTATTCACAGTCATACGATAACACTTGACAATGACGTTGATGAAAATGAATTGGAACACTTTCTAAGTGAATTCCAAAAATAAAGCAAATTCTCAATTTTCGATCGCCCATTTTCTGATTTCTGCGCAGTCTTATTTCAGTGTCTTTATCATCCTTGTCAGTAGTTACCAAGAAATTTGAAATAGCACACGCTGCTTCCTAGTGCGTCCTACATTGCGTCAAATGAAAATCTTTGTTGTGTAACATTGAGACACCATATTTTATTTAGAAAAAAACAATAATAACAAACGCATTGCAGAAAATTTGGCAAAATTTGCGATTTTAATAGAATCCATAAGTTTGTGATTTAACATGAAATATGAATGACCTTGTGAGAAAAAGGGGGGTAAGAAATTTTTGTTTTTAAATCCAACCAACATGTAAGAACGAGCGTGTATCTTTTGGAAGAAAAACAAAATTCTCATATGACTTGACAGTCCAGTAATTGGTATATGCGAATATTAAATTTATTTGTCACACGTTGCCAAGTCTTACGGTTCAGGCATATACCGTGTGTTGTGAGAAAAACATTTAGTACAGATTCACTATGCAAAACAAGAAAAAATGTGTACGACAAACAAAAAAATATTTTCTATTTATTTCCATTTTTTGTTTTCTATAGTCCCGGTTTGAACGTCATGAGTCAACAAGAAATAGATGAAAATACCTGAACAAGGAAAATACATTAGCTCTTTGAAATTGGACACCGAGTATACGCAACTATATGACGAGTTGCTATCGTATAGAAATTTAAATTATTATTAATTTATCAATATTATCATCAATATACGTTTAATTAAATATTAAAAATAATTAGATACTTATAAGTAAAAGATAACGCAAAAAAAAAAATAATAATTAGATCAGGCTAACAAAAATAATTCTTTGCTATAGCTGACTTAAGAAAGGAATAAACAGAAAAAATACTTTGGAGCATTTGGATTTGTACAATCTCAAGGACAAGACAATGGCCTTTAGTTAATGAAAGTGCTCAAGATTCTTTTTCCTGAATAAAGAATAAAGCGCGACTTATAATGGAGGCTTCCAGCGTGCATAGAATCCGCGGTGTGATTTTAGCGCATGCATCGATAATACGTTTTTTCAAATCTTCCTGGCACTGAGGACGAGTTACGTAAGCGACTCGTTTCACGTAATTCCACAAGAAAAAATTAACTGGATTCAAATCTGCGGATTCCGACGGCCACCCATGATCCGAATTGCCAGGACCAATCCATTTATCAGGAAACGTTCTGTCAAGGATTTCCTTTACTCTCAGACAATCCTTCCCAGGATAGTTATGTTGTAACCACAATTCCTGCCTTACATTAAGTGAAACGTCCTCGAGTAATTCGTTCACAGCCACATTTAAAAACTTATAAGACGCTTCACTAGGATCAATCTGATCCTCGATAAACTGAGGACCGATTATGCGATCGCCCACGATACCAGCCCAGACATTAATTGACCATTTGGCTTCCGCTTGTGTCTCTTGCGTCAAGGACGAACCTTCAGCGTTCCCGTGATTGTCGCGACGCTCGACAACGGCTTCGCTTGTGAACGTAGTCTGATCCGTCCATAATATTTTCCTGACGAAGTCCTTCTCATTTTTGTCTTTGTCAATGAGCCACTTGCAAAATTTGAGGTTGCGAATAACCTCCTCTTTGTCCAACTCCTGGTGCAATAGTGTCCGATTGGGTTGAGACTGACGATTCTTCAGCATCCTCATTATCGGCGATTGGCTGATGCCGTGATCGGCGGTCA
The DNA here is from genome assembly GCA_030142655.1 of Trachelus tabidus. Lineage (NCBI taxonomy): Eukaryota > Metazoa > Arthropoda > Insecta > Hymenoptera > Cephidae > Trachelus > Trachelus tabidus. The sequence continues at coordinate 587,794 of JARQTI010000519.1, read as the reverse complement.
ATGAGCATGCGCTTCTGTTGGGACTGTTCTGTGCAGACGCGATCACGGCATCCGCTACATTGCGCACGCGCACACTGCTGCGCATTCCTGAGGAAATTATAAAATGGGATTGCACCATGGGATTGGACCCCGGATCCTGAGGATGACATCGACCTGTAGGACTGGACTAAATTAACGATCTTCATTTTGTAACAGTACAGTATACCAAAATCCTTTGTTCTCCTACAAATACACCTCGTTAATGTACCTTTAAAGCAATATCCAAAATAATCCTATTCCCATTTACTTTTTATTCAATTAAATTACCTGTATAATCCAGTACTATATGTCAATAAAGGCAAGGTACGGAAAAGGATTCGATACATGCTCGCGACTTAATTTTTTTTGGGATATCTGTGTTTCTGTAGGAAAAATAGACAATTTTGATTTTTTATAAAGTCCAGTCGCCCTTATCATCGATACTGCTTTATCGATAATTGTAAAATCATTTATTAATTTTCCTTAACGATGGCAACTCGTCTTAATCTATGCGTATACACGATTTACCACGTCCTGTACTTAAGTCGATGGAATATAGCGAAAATGCTCAGAAATTCCAGTCTGGCCTCACAATTGTAATCAAAGTGCGTTTACGTGGTCGACAACATTATCAATTCAGATTCTGTTTTTGTTTCAACACGCTAGTGAATCCAGCAAAAAAAAACTAAAACTCATATCCAGCTATTATTTTTATTTCTATGAATTCACTATCATATTTTTTTTCTTCCAAAAGGGCTCAGTGACTTTGTACTATCGGTCAGCAATGCTCAATTATCATTGCACGAACCGTCGTGACTTTGAACACGACCAGTAATCTTTAATGGTACAATGACATGATAAATGTAACAAACCGATCTTGTGCCTTAGACTCCTAGTGTATTTTCCCTCTTTTTTCTTTATCTCGCATATTACTCTAAATCAATTATCATGAGGTCGGGCGACTCACTTGTACTGCTGATCGCACTGTGAACGCTGGACTTCTGAGGTGACGTTAACCCACTGGCGAATTTTTTGTTCGAACTTTGACTAGGATTCGAATCCTCGTCGTCGCTGTCGGATATTAGGTCGATAATAACAGCGCGTTTCTTTTCCTTTGGCGTTGGAGATGTGGGGCTGGTTTCGTCTAGGATAAAGAAATTATTTATTTGAACGCTGTCCAAACAAATCAATAAACGAACGATATTTTTTACAGCAAATAGTATTGACTTACCAAGATCGACTGTATCCACGTCGATTTTGTTATGTGAATTTATTTCGGACTTGACTTCCTTGTCCTTATCCTTTTCTTTCTTGAGCACAAGATTCTCCCAAGAGCCATCCTGTAATAATTGTATCTCATTGACGTCTGGCAATAATTTACTGGAGCTAAGGACGTCCTGGAAATATCCATCGATGACGAGATTGTCATACAGCGCTGGTTTGTCACACACTGGACAACTCCAGGTTGGTTTTCGTTCGTTCATTTGCAGAAACAAAGATGCATCGAAGCATTGAAGGTGCGAGCAAGTAGAAGAACGACAAGGCGTGCTCATCCGCATTTTACCAAGAGGACAGGCAAGCGAAACACGTAAGGAAGTCGTAGCAATTTCACTGTCCGCATCCTCGTTTAGCTTTTCCTTAACTGAAAAACCGTGAAAAGGGTTTTATGTCAGTGCAATCTTTGATAGAGATCCGCAGGAAGATGTTGATTTGTATCAGAGACTATAACTTGTTTATCAATATTTTTAAATACTTATTTTTACGCACTTAAACCCCTTGTGTAATCCGAATGTCGCGCCCCACGGTTTTTTAATCTTGTCAAAAGTTCACTGCTTGACAGCTTTCTCACGAGGTACACAGCTATGGCGTAGCGTCTGTTGTAATCAGCTGACCATGTCACTTGTATTTGGTTTCCCACCGTTGGTGACAGTTTCACCAGCTGACTAATATTTACTGGCCTCGGAGGCCTCTTCGGTTCTACCCCAGGTTTATTAGTGGGTATAGGATTCTAAATACGGTGTAAAAAAATAATCTGGCTTAGAGAAATAAAGTGTACATGCAACCTGATGACAAGTGGTTGAATCACATTCGATTGAAGTTTTAAGACTTACAGGCAAGGCACATGGTTTTCCATTAACTTTGACAGCGATGCTTGGTGGAAAATAATCTTCCTGTTCGCATGAAGTCTCTTGCAAACAAAAGCGCATTTGAACCTGTAACACAATGTAACCATATGTCTAAATAAAGCTGATTTCCATTCGATTGCACATAGGTAAATCAACTTTATCTACCGTATCAAATAATTCTAAAGATTTTTACAAAACTATCATCACAACGTATATAATCAATGTATACATGCATTTCAGAAACGGAACTTTCACCTTGACTTCCGGTTCCCAAAGAAGAACAGCAAAATAACAGAGCACTCTGGTGTATAAGTTTTTAGCTCCAGAAGAATAACTTACGTAAATTTTACACTTAAACCCAATACATTTTTTAACGTATGTTAGAAAAACGTCATCTTTAGGGTAAAGTTAATCTGGGATTAAGTCAATGAATATAATAGATACTTCACCTGAACTGTGTAATCTATTTTGCTTCCTGCTCGACAATCTCTAGAACTCGCAATGTCAGTTGACTGCTGTGGCGTTAAATGAAACATGAATGAGCTTTCCTGAAGCCTCATTGAACCTTGTGGCATCAAGCTCGAAGGTTTTAGAAGTTCGCCAAGCATGTCGAAGAATGGCAGTTTCTTCAGTTTCACATCCGGATGGACGGGATATTGTGAGGGTTGCTGAATTTGTAATTGTGGTGGCAATACTTTTGCCTGGTATGGATATGGTGAATATACGGCAGCTGTTGAACGCTGGTGTTAAAAGAAAATGTTTGATTATTGATATGCAAATTTATTTCACTTACGATACATTTATATGTTCATGAGACGAAAGTAATTAGACAAATATAATTAATTTGATACTCTAGGTCGTTAAAGCCATATATACCTGTGGTGTTACACTTGTGTAACCTGCTGCAGGGTAAACAGGGTTTGTTCTGGCTGATACTTGTGATTGCGGGAGCGATGCTTGATGTGCTGGTGGCAATTCTTTGGTTGGAGCAACAGATGATTGAGGTTGTTGTTGGCCCATGGCCTGAGCATGACCCTGTCTGAATAATACAGAAGGTCAAATGTTGTTAATATTCTTTTAGTACTATTCGATCAAGATTTAGGATTTATGGACAGCTATTTTTAGATTACAAGCCAAAGTCCATTTTTTGCTATCACAATCTGTTAATACCTTGTATAATAGTTACGGGAATGCATATTTTGATCGACTGCTGGTTCTGCTGCACCACCAGTTTGGCTGTACAGCTGATGCGCTGCAAGTTGATCTGCTCTGTAACAAAGATACATATTATACCACTGAATTTCTATGGACATGCTTACATATATCTAATCATTTTTTAATTTAATATGTAACGTTGTGCATTTATTAATCTGTTAAGATTAAACAGAATGATGTAATTATGCAAGCAATAAATAAATTTGCTAAAATGGAATAATTCTCTTTCTTATGGCTAATAAAACTCTGTTAATTAACAAAATAAATAATGTATTAATACCACTTACTGAATTGTTTTATAGAGTTCACGAATTTTAAGTTGAACGGGATGAGATCTTAGACGTAATAATTCCAAAGCTCTTGTTTGAAGCTCGTTTTTTCTACCAGATTTATTCCTACCGGCAAAACCCAAAAGCATCTGCAGTTCAGATACTCGAAAGCTTAGCACCATATTCTGTAACACAATAAAAAAACGCTATTTATTTCTCATAGTGTTTTTCATAGATCTCAATAATTCTGTTTGTAACAGTATTTCATATAAACTCCCAAAATTCTAATTAAAATAAAATTGAAATAATCTTACTATAATTATAAGTACTAGAAAAATATTACACAGAATGAGAATATTAAATCTTACGAAATACCACTGAAAAACTGAAATAATAAAATTCTGTATAATGCACAAAAATGTTGAATCAATAAAACAATATGACAGTGTCTTTCTTAAATCATACAACATTTAGAACAATTTCTGACTTTTTAATCAACCAGAATAGGACAGCCAATGTATAAAAAATTAATAAAAAAAATTTTAACAAATCAGAGGGGAGCAAAAGACAAAAGGATTCAAGTTGCACGTAAACAATAAGGTTACCCATGGTCGTTGAAAGCTGTTGATTTGACACTGCCGTTGACTTTATATAAAGAAAAGAATATTACAACATAACGAAAATATATTCGCACTGGCTTCAAAATAATGCACGAAACGAATGAAGTAATTTAAACGCAACTAAAGAATAATTCCATTTGGTCCACGCGAGTAAACAATGAATCTCGTTGAAGCCGAAGATCCTCAGCACGCAAAGTTCCTCCAACAAAATAAAAATACGTGATCGCGCACTCCGGAAAATGTCGCATCAATTGGCTCGATAAATCGTTTCGTTATTTCCGGATAAAACTGAAACAGTGTCCCACTGCGTGATTCGCGACTCCCCCCCTCCTGATTGATAAAATACCATTTGTACCTCTAATTCCTCCGTCTCCGCCATCTTCCTCGTCGATTTTTTTTGCGAAGCCGTTTTGCCTGTCTTTTGCCCAACGACTCGTTGAAAACTCCACACCGGCCAGCTTTTCTCTTAAAACTGCCGTTTCTGGATATATTAGAGTGCGCCGGCTCCACAAATATTATTGACCGTATCTGAAGTCAACTACTGTAATGATCTTTCCGCTTCCTTACAACGATGCAACTGCACCGTTTGTATTTCGATCTTTGAACGGTTGCAGCAGAAACCGTTCGCACTTTGAGATCTGGCGACGAATCCAAACTTGTCCGATGTCCAATTCAAGTCGCCGAAGGAAGTGACAGTACTTGACCTCTCATAAATACGAAAACGAGTTTTCCAATATGGCAGTCTAAATTCGCCTTCCGGCGTTTTTAAATTTTCGATTTCCTTGACGTATTACTTCTATCAAAAATCCAGTCGGTGTTTGTTTTTTGAGGATAAGACGCGGAACTGTGACAAGTAATTAATACTCAGACAACGCAGGAATCAATTATTGTCGTGCTTATGGATTAACAAGGTTTTTACTTCTGGTTATTTATTTTCTTTTACTATACTCTAGAATTGAAGCCGTATGTAACCCTAGGGAAATTTCTCTTCTCACATTTAGTTAGGTTATGTTAAGTTGAAATAGGTTAGATTTTACTAGTTTTGGTTATTTTATTAGATTCAGGTTCAATTTAGGTTAGGTTATAGGTCCGTTCTTACAAGCGTTTTTACGAGTGCTTTCTAATGGAAATATCAGTAGATAAATGTAAACGACTGTCCTTCCACTGCGTTTCAATCACGATATAAATAGACTGAAATAGACTAACGCATACACGGTACTTATCCCTAGATTGTAATGGATGCGTTCACGACGAATATTAAGCATCACTGAATACAAACTGCAACTGTCCGAGCGCCTAATTCCGCGGAATACTTGAAATCTACTGGATTTCCCTCGCTGCTTTGTTCCATTGGTAAAGAGTGGAAACTCACCTTGTGAATTTGGAAGGATCGATACGAGTCTATTATAAGGTTTCTAATATCATTTCTTAAATAATTACAATCTCACCACTTGCATATATCGATTCTTTGAGAGTTGTCCTTTTATAAACTGCATCTTCTTTTAATAATGTCTTCGTTTAAACATAACCTATATTGTCGTTTGAATAATCGCGGGTTTCGACATTGTTAAACGTAGACCCTCTGTAGACGAATTCATGAACTATATCGAACTTGTCGCAATACGTACATATGATCATTTACAAGCGGCCGCAAAGGCTCTGGGTATTTGGAGTGTTTCTAATGCATTCGACATTTCGATCGTAAATCCATTACTTCAAACTGCTTCAAACACTGAGCCTGCAGTCCTAAGTAAACAAATAATAGGTAACACAAAATCATTCAAGGTTAGTATTTACACTCTTTTCTCTTATTTATAGATTAACTTAATTTTGCAATTGACATTTTAAGTCTTTTATGTATTAAAATTTACCTTTTTTAATATGTTCAAACTGTTTAGTGATTAGAAATGACTTTGTAGAAGAGACATTTATTTTCTGATCAAATGTAAATTTATTATTATTTCATAAAGCCTTTAGTAATGTTAATTGTAATTATTCACCTTTCTTGCCTAAAAGATAATTTTAGGTTGAAAATTGTATAACATCAATATTTACTCATATTGTTAGACAGAACTTAACGTGCTTCAAGATCCAGCGACAATGTTTATTGTGCTTTTGCAGATGTCTGGTAATAAGTGTCGTAGTTGTGGTTCCACGGATATAGAGACAGATTCTGCTCGTGGAAACGCAGTATGTGTGCAATGCGGTGTAGTATTCGAAGACCAGCTTATTGTCAGCGAAACTACATTCGAAGAAACACCATCAGGAAATATGATGGTTCTTGGGCAATTTGTTGCTAGTGATAGTACCGGTGGAGCAACAGGCTTTGGAGCAGGTATATATAATACGCTTAATAAATACATGCAAATACTAATAGGAGCTATTTATCTTATCGTAGCTTTTCATTTAGTACTTTTTACATGAAAACAAGATATAACTTCCCTGATTTTCCACAAACTCTAAAAAAAAGTTTCTTCATTCAGCATATCACGTCAATGGCAAAGAGTCCAGAGAAATCACTATACAGAATGCCCGAAAGGGTATAACGCATCTATGTATGCAATTACAGTAAGTAACAGTTTATCACAGAATTTCCATCAAAAATTGAATAGAGAGTATCGCCAATTCCATTAACAAATAAATTTACAAATACAGATTGAATCAGCATTGCATCGACACTGCTGTAAACTTTTACAAAATGGCTTTGAGTCAACAATTAACACGTGGAAGGAAGCAAGCACATAATCATGCAGCTTGCGTTTATATCACATGCCGTACAGAAGGCACTGCACGTATCCTTTTTCGATCTAACACCAAATTATTTAATGGAAATGAATAGCAATCCAACGCTACCTTTAAGATAAAAAACTATACTGACTCTTATAAAAATTCATAGTATCCTCTGCAGTAACAAAATGTATAAATCAGACAAAATAATTTCGTTAAAGGATAATTCCTCAACAAATCATATAGATATGCTCATCGATATCAGTGATGTGCTACAAATTTGTGTCTACGAGTTAGGCCGAACATACCTTCGATTTACCCAGGCATTATGTATCAACATACCATCAATGGGTAAGTAACATTTATATGTTTATAAGTTAAATGAAGTATTAAACTGCAATTTTGACAGTCAGACAGATCATTTTAAATAAAATTCCATAACGTTGACTCACGTTCAATCACATTATACCAAGTTAAATGCTTTGAATACACCAAGACCCCGGTTATCGGTACTTCGTTCAGCGCTGTTTCATTTAACATTCTAAATTCTAAAAACGTATCCCAGTTAACCGATATTTTACTGTCTTAGCAAAGGTATAGCTGGAGAATATTTTTTATACACTAAGAATCTAAAAACCCTAATCAATGTCAGTCCCTTTTGGGAATGGTGGAACTCTTTGTATCACGAAACAGTAATCAGGAGCATTTTTTCAAATAATTATATAATCAAATAACGATACAGGAAATAGGCAAGTTGTGTACAACGGAAAAGATTATGGAAGCGGACTTATTAACAGTACGACATAAATTCATTGCTTGTTAAATGCTAAAGTGATAGAGGAGCACCTAGTCGCTAGTGCGTACAAAAGATTTAAACGGTACATATATTTTTCTTGATCTTCTTAAGCACTTCTTATCAAGTACCGTTACTCGTTATAATTGGGATCATAAAAAATTATCGCTCGGCTTTATCATTTATCTACAGAGATTCGTCATTGCGAATCGTAAAACGTATCTCCATTAACTGGCCTAAACTTTCATTCTAATTAATATCGCGTTATATAGTTTTAATCAGCCTATCGCAAACTCACAGCTTTTTCAATTCAATTATTCAATGACAATTCATATACTCATTTTTTATAACGTGGTAGACTTTGCTTCTGAGTTTTGCAAAACCTAAATGAACTGCGAAACTGACGACTTATCTCTACAGTATCCTTTTTCAGACACTGACTGACTGTCTCTTAGAAAATTTTGTAAAAATTACATAAGCAGGTAATCACTCGTAAATATTAATCGATTCCTTCTTTCAATCCAGTAAAATTGTTTAGCACATGAAATGAAATATCATTGGTTATTCTTGTTCATGTAAATCGACCATACGTGTCTCTAAATTTATTCATGAACATATATTATGCATCCAGCCCAGAAAAATTGGACTCGCGTCATTTGTGATTATAAAGATTATAACATGTACATATACATCATTATCTCTAATCAATGTCTATAGAATATCATTGAGGTTATGTTGGCTATCTTTTTTTTTCATTATTATATAATTTGTCTCTCAATATTGCTTTTCTAGCTAATCTAGCACTTTCGAGATAACGCATGCACGGTTGTTTTGATAATGGCGAAATTTGCAGAAAGGAAAAGGTTATCTGCAACGAGCAGAATATATTGCGAAGTAATATTTGAGAACGACACCAATCTACGAAAATTGAAAGTATAAAAAATCAGCACGATCCTCCTGGCAATCCTTTGTAAATTTAATTACGAAGCAAACGTATTTTCATTTGATTATACAAACATTCTAACACCTTGCCAATTCGCGGATTATGATTATCCGTAAAATCAATTTTTTTTTTCTATACGTATTTCAAATGACGGCAGGAGAGCTTCACTGTTTTGTGCGCAAGCGTTGTGGCGCCTGTTTTCTCTTTTTTATATATTTCCTTTGTGTTACTTATATTGACTATCTTTCGAACTTTGGCTTTGCTGCCGAATTTAACGATGTTTAGAATACACGATTGCTATTATTACGTAATGAGAATGAATGGGGTCGGTTACAATGACGATGACAATTAATTACAATAAGTTCTCTCCGATGACAATAGTCTTTTTTTTTTCATAATCGACTACGCACGTGTCTATGATAAATTTCTTTCTTATTGGATTATTAATAACAAAAGATATCACTCTTCACACTCAAACAATATTACACGGCCGAGTGTCGCGTTTCTCTCTCAAAAAAAAAAAAAAATACGTCTCCACAAGAATAATGCACCTGGCAAATAAAAGTACTGATAAAAGAAAGCAAAGTAGGTTTGTACATTAGTAATTATCCTAATGGTTTGCCAACGCCGACTGTTGATTAGGCGCGGTATTTCCTCATCGCGCTCTCGAGTCTGTAAGTGTGAACAGATGATTTTTGAAAACTCAAAAAAGAAGGGAGTCGGTTGGTTAAGTAAAATATCGGTACAGTAGCCGGCGGTACGATGCAAGGCAAAAATTGTAAATCAAGATATACTTCGATTTTGCGTACAATACAAGGAAATGAGGGACAATGGTTTTACAAGCGATAAGGATAAGCCAGTCTGTTATCGCAGGTTGCCGCGCGAGGGTTGAGAAAAAGGAAGTTTGAGACTCGACCCAGCCTAGGCGCGACAAAGGGGATTCCTGGCCTGAAAGAGACTAGAGAGCCAGTAGATGTGGATGAAGATTCCGGGGGATGAGTACCTGTTCAGTACTCAAATACAGGAGCGGGGGGGGGTCTTTTTTTGGGTCTTTTGCTTCTAGGGTGAAACTCTAGGGCGATTGATGTAAATCACAGTGGCTTTTAGGTTGAGCATGGTGATACAGAACATTTTTTTTGGCTAAACAATAACCAAATTGCGTTATAATCCAGATGAGTGTGTTGAAGCGAGGATGACGTATTGGCTTTTGGTTAAAGTACTTCTTGGTACAATTTCGTTGATCGGTCCCGTTACAAAATTTCGAATTACAAATGCCTATACATACGTATATGTATACTCCGAGAGAAACTTCATACGATAGGCTTTCGTTAAGGCAGGAGTAACGTTATCGTAAAGTGCGCCAATGAGTCATTCGTAAAGGTTATTCTTATAACTTACTAATAGACAAGTTACAATTTGCAATCGCCTATCGCGATTGCTTCCCTGAGCGCAGCAGGGTGGGAATAACGTGAGAAGTAATTAACTGATCACTTTGAACGAATTTATCGTTATATAATATCGTTCGGTTCAATCGTCCGTGAAACACCTAAGACTTGGAATAATTACTCGTGTATCAATTATCGCTGTATCCGGATCAATTTTTACATTACATTACCTTTGCTGTATTCTTTTATCCTTCCTTTAATCGCTCTGTCCATCTTTCTCTTCGTTGGAACGTTTAGCCGCGTCAATGTAAACGTAACTCGGTTTGAGGAAAGCGCTAACAAAAAAAGAATCCTCAAGAGTTTTGGCATTTCGCTGGATAGTTTAACAATTCGTGGATCGTAACCTAACTTATAATCTAAAACAAATCGCGCGGTACGCATATAGGAATAACAGAATTTTCTTTTAACGCACGGTAGGTTCTCCCCTCGTTGAGATAACCGTTTCGCGATGTCGCTTAATGTAAATAATTTTAAAAAATCAGCACGATCGCATAGCTCATATTTTGTTCTTGTGCATTCGCCATTACAAAAGAGAAGTGCACGAAATTTTGTAGATAAAATTCCCAAAGAAAGAAGAACCGGCTGAATCAGCCGGACTGGAGTATATAGGACATATCAAAAGTTCTGGATTTAGATGGCACAGGCATACTTGCAAACGTCGAGTAGTTCCGGTTAGAAAATTTGCCTAAAGAGGTAATTTATTTTTTGCTTAGTAACGGCGAATGCTCAAGATGCGACTTTCATGATGCAAAGGCGATCGTGCCTTGGGACAAACCTGTTTGCACCGAAGTTTTTTTTTTAACGTTCAACAGAACTACTCTTTGTCTGAGTTTATTAAACTTCCCCTTGCAAAGTCCCTCGGCACAAAGTTTTTCCTTTTTTTCTTTTTAAATCATTTCTCTTTCACGCGACTTATTCACTCGTTCGTCACGCTTGTCTGGAATTGTACGTTACGACCGTTTACAAAAAAGACGACAGCACATCGCACTCACGTTTGTATGTACACGAGATAGATCGGATCCGAAGTAAGGAAATTGGTAGGTCCGAAAAACCATAGACACTTTTCAATTCCAACACGTAGACGTGGTGGTTCGTTTGGACCAGTGAACTGCAGTGAATTAAAAGAGACAAGCATAGCGAACGTTGGAGTAATGATCGTGGGAAAGAATAAAAAATGCACCGAGACTAATTCTAAGAGAGCGAAAGCTCGAAAGGACGTCGCAGGGATTCTTCTTAAACCATAACCTCTGGAGTGAATTTACGTCAATCGTCCGTCGGCGGACCGTAGAAGATGAGTTCGGGAATCTGTCCACCCTGAACGCCGGTGCCGTTGGTGCTCTCGGAACTGCATTGAAATTGAAAGTTGACGCTGCCAACCGTCGCCTCGGACATTCCTTCCTGTCCGAAGTAGCTGAGTTCTCCGCCGTCCAGTATGGCGCTGGCTGTATAGAAGGACTCTGGTTCAATTTGGATAGGATTCTCGAAGTAGACGTGAAAAGTATTGCTGGACCCATCCGAGAAGAACTTTGTATTGTTCTCGGACAATACCCGACCGAGACGCTTCAGTTCTATCCTGACATTATAATCCGCGGCACCCGAGGAGCTTCCGTATAAACCAAAACCAACCACAAAAATTCGTTTGTCAACACTGAATTGTATCGAATCACAGCGACCTCTGTAACGCCACTGATTAGACCTGTATGCACACGACTGGAACCTGTGGCAGACCTGTAAGTGAAAGAAAGAAAAAAAATGATATAATTTATCAACTGTTTCTATTAGTACTGGGAAAAAATATAATTCCAGATGGCGCCAGGTGGTCGAGGACTTGAGCTTCGGTGTGCTCGTTAACCCTGGCAGCCATCTTGGTAAAAAGATATTTCTTCGTTAAATCAATCCACGAATTACTCACCTGGGTCTTTAGACCTTGCCGTGGCTTTGTCGGGTAACAAAGCTGTGGTTTCGTGCTGGCGGTGAAGTGAAGAAAAATGTCGATAGTTTCCTGCTGCGTCAATATGCCGGTTTGCGCCGCTCCGTCGGCGAATTCTTCGAGACTCATGGCGGGAAGCCTAATTAAATTCAAAGCAGATCCTGAAATAAATCCATATACGATATATTTCGTGCAAAGTACCTCCGCATGCGTATTAGCCAATGGGACAGTTTTGTTTTTTACTAAGTGCTAACGTAGATAGGTTATTTATCTTTTTGTTTATTACTCTCTTTGATAATACAAAAATAATTAAACTCACCTAAGAGTCTACGCTGATTATTCGCCGTCGGCTCGATCTCACGTCTCACGCATTCCGCTGATGCCCATCTGAGCGCAGCATCCCACAAATGGGTCTCCTTGCAGTTTAAAGTCTCGCGAGATAAAACTGACTCGAGAGTGTGGATGTCAATGTCAACGAAACCGTCCGACCTCAGGGCCATTTCCGCCTGCAGGCAAATTTAATATTTAATATTTAACTACCTTGTACATAATTTTTTTCTTTAATTTCTTAAATCGGTAATTTTAATTCGTAGATTATACGGATTTTTATTATTATGAATTACATGTGAACGGCGTCGGATGACCCGGAGGCCAGTTGTATTTCGTAAAAAAACTTTTTCTTACGAATTTTGAAAGGAAAAAATTTCATACTCGCGAGATAATACTGAATTTTCGCTCTGCGCCTTTTTTTCTTACACTTTCAAACATTTAACAGCATTTAGTATTTAATGGTGATTTGATATCAAGCGTTCGCAATAGGGAATAATACGAACAAATTTGAGCTGATTTATTTTTCGTAAACTCGTATAACATTTATTTTGTCTTTTCTTTTCTTTTCTTTTTCTTATAATTGTGGCAGTGATAATTTGTGTTTATTATACGCTCGTGTTACGACGTTACAACATAACGATAAATATGGTTTACATGTCAGTCGATTTCTTATTCGTATCGTCGTCGGGGCCTTAAAGCAAGTACAAACGATATTAGATATTTTTGATAATAAAATTTATGAACTAGATTTAACATTCTCTCATTGGGTCTCCGTTCTCACACTGACGGGAAAAAAAAAGTTACTTTTTTTTATTGTAGCTGCCACAGATATTGTCAAGCAAATTAATGTATTACGAGGAGAGAAATAAATCCGGATAAATTATTTTCAAAAATAAGGTTAAACTTTCCCGTGAACGATGAGCGGACGTTAATGGAAAGAAAAATTTTGCATTTACAAGGCCACAAAAGAAAGATGGAATAAAATTGCAAAGAGACGTTAAATAGGTGTCAATTGTTATTTCGATCTGTTGCACTTTCTATAACAAGTCGGATATGTATTAATTAATCCTAAATCGCATTTCGAATGAAAAGGAAAAAAACAGAAATATTTTTTTTTGTTTTGAAGGAGAAGTACATTTTTCCCAAACTTGAGCAAAACATATTTGTACTTAAGACTGCATAATCATTTACAATTAATACTGAACGTTTCGCTATCGACAATTCACCGCAAGATCGCGTGTCGCGTTAAAGCTTAAAGAATCTCATAGTTAACTTTTTCCATTCCCTTCTAAAGAGTATCTACAGGCGATAATCCCGTCAACGTGGATAACATATGTTTTCATATAATATTTAAGGGACACGTTAACGCATATAACTGTATGTGCATTTTGACAGCACACGAGTCAATGATTTTCTCGTAATAATAGGTAGTCTGAAAATATTTTGCGAATTGCAATTTCACAAGATTCTTTTTACTCGGTCTCTTTCGTTTGACTATTTCAATTATTTAACTGCCGGTTTCGCGCTTCTCGCACCAACGGCCAGCCCAGTTACGTGACGCGACGTGACCGTTTTCGCAAAACTCGCAACGGGCAAGAAAATTGCGCACTCTTTCGATAAATCGTAGATCCTTAAAGTTTGGATCATAAAGTTCGACAGGCTAGAATCTATAATTGTCATTTAATTTGACGTATCATAAATATAACGATTTTTCTTCGAAAATTTAATCACGCTCAACCGAGTACTCTCAGGTTTGCGAAATTCAAAGGACTGGGGCTGCGCAAAACTTCGTTCCGCTTTGCTCAAGCTCGCCTAGTGAAATGGTCACGATTATTGCGACAACAATCGTCAAGATTAATATTGTTCTCGTTGCATTCGTAATCGTCCGTAAAACTGTCGCGATACGTGATGTTCTGCGTGACCTCAATTTCCAACAAGCTGTTATCAGGGAAACGAGGTTCGCTCCTGGTTCGACTCAACGAAGAATTGTCGAGTTTGTCCGCGATCGGAAAGCAATCGCTCTCTGAGAGGCTCAACGAGTAAGGAAGGATTGAGAGTCTATTGTGAAAATTCACGGCGTCACTCGTGTCGAGTCTCATGGGATTGTAAACACGTTGGCTCTTCAAATTTTCAAAGGGACTCTCCGCGTAGAGAAATCTACTGTCGCAGAAGCTGATCGCGCGATAGGCGTAACGAGCGTCACAGCAAAATCTTTCGTTAAGTGTGCTATTGGCGTCGCTCTCGCTAAAGCTCAGCGACCTTAGTATCCTTTGACTCGCACTTACTTGCGCATCGATCACCTCCCAGCATCGTTGCATGAGATCCGGTTCCTCAAAGAGTCGGGACTGGCTTAGCAGCAGGCAAGCATTCTTCGCTGTCAAACTTGTCTCGAGATAATTCACGCATGCGCGGGCCAAGTGCGGCACTATATACTTTTTGGCGACATACAACGTCGCCAATACCGTATCGGCTTCCAGCTGAATCTCATCGCAGTACATGTATCTGAAGAAAAAAAAAGGTTGAGGAATATGCGATGAAACGTTTCTCGGGTGTAGTATATTAATTGCGAATATGAAAGATGCTCGCGGTGGATACGTACTTTAAAAGCGTGAGAAAAGCCGCTGGTTCCACATCCGGTACTTCTATGTCCTTCTTGTTCTCTGCCAAGCCACCGTAGAACATTGCGTAGAAGACGGAACTTCCGGTAGCCAGTACGTACTTGTGTGCGGGTATGGATTGCGTGTGCCCTGTAATAATTATGCACTGTCGTTACTGATACGAATTCTTTGTCAAGAGAATCTTTTTGTCTAACGGACTGAGACTCGGAGATATTCTTTACCAGGACTGCCGACGATAAATTGAATGTCGGCCATGAGGTGGTTGTTGAACATAGCAGCATTTCGTTCACGGACAGTCGGCTTTGTCGCTTGCCAATTGGGATCTTGCGTGCAGTCTTCAGGAGATGGGATATTCAGTTGTGTTACTGGCGAGGATAAGGAGGAGAGTGGGGACGCGGGTGTACTTAGCGGTTGGGTTATTACTCCTTCTCGTTGTAAGATGACCGATGAGGATAGTGGACTCACCGATGGAGGAGAGCCTGACACATTGTTCGGCGACTCCGCTGTAAGATAGAAAATGATTTTATAAGTATTTAGATTTTCTGGTGGTTCTTCGTTGAGAAAATGGTATCTTCGTATTTGAATTTTATTCCAGGCGTGTAATAGGCCAATTGCAGAAGCAATTGCTGGAGGCTTTAGTAAACTGGAGGGAATCGTAGCGAAGAAGTATTTATTCGGTTGCTACGCTGCACCTTTTATAGCAATAAGTTTTTGGTTGCGAATCCTTATGATATAACACGAGTCTTGCTTTTAATGTACAAGTTTATAATTCCTGATTGTCGATTTGCTTTTGGGTAGACACAGATGAGAAGTTATCCGTCTCTTTCTGTTATCTGTTTTGACACTGCGCGATACTAAATAACTATTATGATTTGGAAATTATAATCAATTATATACTGTAAATACGTAGTTGCAAAGGCATTTATGAAAAGCAGAAAAAATTTTGCATATAGAACATAAGTTTCATTCACCATTTTCGATGAAATCTGCAAAGTTATCCATTAGTTCATGGAGTAAGGAGACACTGTAGCACGTGTGCTTCTTTCAAAGCTATAAACTAGACTGAATGTGAAATAATTTGAGTGTCTGGAATGTCAGCCGAATACTTTAATGCTAATACCATACGAGGTTGTGTTAATTTGACATACACGCATCAGATAACAATACTAAACTCTGCTATAATTGGAACAATAGGTGATCTATGGCATAAATGGTATAGCGTATGTATTCAAGATACGCAAAACTTTTATCATTTGTATGAGTGAAAAACAATTAGTCGACAAGACAGTTTTAAACCTAATAATCATCTGATATTCTTTCTCATTATGTTCCACATTAATGAATATGAAGTGCCGTGCCAAACTCTATTTTGGTTTTACCTAATTTTAAAGACATTCAATAATTGTAACCCAATAAGAAATCAATATTAAGATTTCACGTGATATGATCAACTTTCACATTGGTTCATCTATAATTAGTTTTTCGAAAGTAAAACAGTGCTAGGACAAAATTGCAAATATTAAAATAGGTTAGATCACAAAATATTTGTCACAATTAAAGATGATTCGACACCTTCATACTTTCTCCTATTTACGACGCCACCGAGAATTCATTTAACTTGCTTTCATCGTCTCATAACGAGTACCAATTTGTCACGTTGTTATCCAAGAAGAAAAAAAAAGTGGATTATAAAGATCAACGACACGACGTGTAATTGAGTAAATTGCCCTGACTGCGTCTCGTATTCTCGTAGTTGATTTTATTCTATCGCGTTACGTCAAATCCAATCATTTACCGTCGGTGCACATAATTCTGGGCGTTCAGAGACGACCGTCACTAATCAATTACGGCCGTTCAAGATAAGTTATCATTTTATATACGAGATCACTGAATTGTCACAACAGAAAACAGACACACAAAACATATAAAACCCTAGGATCCTAACGTGATGCGTGAGTGAGTGAATACTCTGCACGCACGACATGCTTGACAGGAGAGAGATGGAGATACATTATTTCGTTTACATTCGTGCGTTCGGCTGTTTTCGGCTCGTGCTGCACTTACGAAGGCAGTAGCGTACTACGCGCCACAGTATCCCCTGTTCTTATACATTAAAAAAGAATACTCAACATAATCCTAAACGCAAAAAGATTATAAAGAATATGTGTATTCATAAAACTATCAGTACTAAAATTACATTCGCCTTCGATGAAAACAGAAAATTTTTAGAAAATTCTTCACAGGCTCCGTCAACGTTGCATTTTGTGTCGTGAAATCCATTTTTTTAAATAGTTTTTTTTCGTCCTCGCCGTGTACATACGATTTAGTTTACTTCGGTATTTCCAATTGTGTTTATAAAAAATAAAAGATTGCAATCAAAGGGTGTCGATGCGACAAGTTCGACGGACACTGCTGTCGATCGATCTATCGATTATAAACGTCTCATTCTTTAAATGGCGGCTCGGGCGTGTAACGTACGTTATTTAAAAACAAACTTTACTGCCTTAAAGTAAAAGATGAAAGAGCCCTATATTTTTAAAGGCTGTCGCGTATTTATGTCGAGTCTCACCGTTAACCCAAGCGTTCGTCTGCGTCACTGCAATATTCTCTTGAAAGCGTTTCACCGGTTTGGTAGCGATTTTCGAATATAAATTCGACATGGCCATTGTGCACGTCTCAACACAGTTATTATTTCTGCCTTTTATCTTTACTGTAGTCTCTCTCCTCTCTATCTGATCTCGTTTATTCTCAATCTCGTTGAAACTCAAGCGCAAAAGCTGCACGGCCGCAGTGTGACGATCACACGGGCGCCATTTTCGACGGCCGACTGAAGAAAACAGCAGCAGTTCTCGACGCCGGTCGATAGGAGGCAGACGACGTCGGGACGCGCGTGCCCGATAGATAAATTCATCTTTAGGCTTTATCTCGCGAGATAATTCCAAATAGTTGCCTGCACTCTTATCTATTAGCGCGCGAGTGCGCACGCGTCGTTTTCGATGCGGGGTATCATCAATGCGTAAATAAAATTAAGAAAAACAGAGATATACAAAGATTACGAAATCGGCTTTCTCAGGGATTATTGGGAAAAAGTTTTTGTCAGTCTGCAATTTCGTATCATCCTTGTTAATGGGATTTACACGACCGTTGAACCTTTCAATGATCCTTTGTCGTGTTGTCGCTCTGGTTAACTGTTTTTTCAAATTGGGTAGTGCAAACGATACACGAAATCTTGTTCACTCTTTCAGAGTCCTACGCCCAGCTTGCCATAGTCTTCGGACTCTAAAGATTCCCTAGAATCTCGAAACAACGAGTAAGATCAATGCCATACTCTTGTCAGTCTGTCTGTCCTGCCTGGCATCGGATCAGCAGCCAGACTTTGTCTATAGCTGTCCATACTGTTTTAAAACTTTGCGTCTGCCGAGTGACTGTTGGGTCGGCAAGTAAGTTCGTTCGGTTTACGTACAGTGGCGATTCACTCCTAGTCGCTCTTGTTTTTCTCGGCTGTACGGTGCGACTCTATTGCGCGTCTGAAAGTCTATGTTCCACATTATTTTTCTGCGAGTGTACGTTCGGCTAACCACAGTTCTCTGTGCGTAGCTGTCAAAATGGAAGGAAGTAAGAGTTGCATTACCGTAATATTTCGCTTTATTTCTTGAAAAAAGGTAAACGAGCTGCGGAAGCTCATAAAAAAATATGCAGCGTACATGGGAAAGATGCCTTAACAGAGCACGTATGCCAAAAGTGGTTTGCGAAATTTCGTTCTGGAAATTTCGACATCAGTGATGCACCTCGCTCCGGTCGCCCGACCGAGATTGATTCGAGTATCGTCAAGGACTTCGTCGATCACAATCCATCTTATTCAGTGCGGGAGATTGCTACAGCACTTAGTATATCCCATACAAGCGTGGAAAGCCATTTGCGTTTGCTGAGATACGTTTCTCGGCTCAATGTTTGGGTGCCGCATCAGTTGACCCGAGGCCAACTTGACTGGCCGCATATCTATGTATCTGCGATTCGCTACGAAAACGCCAAGGAAACGAACCCTTCTTGAAGCGGATGGTTACGGGAGATGAAAAATGGATCGTCTAGAGTCACTCAGTGCGCAAAAGATCCTGGGGCCCAACAAGCTGTCTCAAGCAATCGCGAAGGCGGGATTGAATCCAAAAAAGGTCATGCTCTCTGTGTGGCGGGATTACAAAGGTGTTATCCACAACGAACTGTTACCAGCAGGCAGGACGATTGATTCGACTGTATATTGCTCGCTTTTAACGAAACTGGACCAAGCAATACGCGGAGAGCGGCCAGAATTGGCAAATCGGAAAGGAATTGTCTTTCGCCCCAACAACGTCAGACTCCGTACGCCGTTAACCACCCGGAGGAAATTTTTAAGTCTTGGCTGGGATGTTTTGCCTCATCCTCCGTATTCACTGGACCTGGCACCGTCCGATTATCACTTATTCCGATCCTTGCAAAATTCTCCGAACGGGAAAACTTTCAGGAGAGTATTAAAAATTACCTGGATAGGTTTTTTGTTGATAAGCCTCAGATGTTTTACGAACGCGGCATAATGCAGCTGGTAACCAGATGGCAAGAGGTCATAGATAATGATGGTCAATATATAATTGATTAGAATTTCTTTTTTCTTTTCAATTAATTTCATTACACTTTAAGAAACCTAACGAACTTATTTGCCAACCCATATATTAGCAGCTCGAGTTATTATCATCCAGCTGGTACATCGATAAGTAACGAGTCGAACCATGCAGATGAGTTATCAAGTCGTTAATCAACTAGGCCTAGATACCAAAAGAATGAGAGGAAGTAAAAAAACATTCCCGATAAACTATGTAACAATATATAAACAAAGTTTCCGACTATGAACAAAAAAAATATTAAGAAAGGATTCTAATTAAACAATAAAGCGCTCGCAATGTAAATGCAAATTGTGTCGTTATATCGACCGACTTCTATCTCTTTTGTCTAGTTCTTTTTTTTTTCTTTCAGTAACTCCCTCGCCAATTTCAATTTCAATTGTACTGTAAACCGTAAGCTCGTGCACGCGGAAGTAAATGGAAATGCGAAACGGCAGTGCGAAATGAGGAAGCGAATCGAATCCACTATATTCGACGGTTGTCCGTGCATTTGTTATTCATTGAAAATTCCTTTTTCATCGTTACTTCCAACGCGCATTGCGTACCCGCCTTATGTCACAGACTGCACTCGCTTGCATTCATTGCCCTATGCCGCCCTTCCCCCGCCCCCTCCAACATATAAATGTACATACACTCGCAAGCAAAAATTATCATTGAAGATTGAGTCTTGGCAATTATTAACGAACGACCGTTGAACTTTGATATCGAAGTTTTATCGATTATCATTTTTGTTCGGATGAAATGGACGATTATCGGAAATTATACACGTTGGGCGATAACGATAATAACAATATCTTTATCGTGGAACCCAGTCGTGTCGCGTCGTAACATTGTGTGATCCAGCGATAGGCGACGTATCTACTTACGCTTCCATTTATGCAACTTATGCCTTACTTCCTGATCGCGAATGACGCGAGTGAACTCGATTGACGATTCATGGCGAAGGAACCTTCGGGGATTGACTTTTAGCTAATTTGATGAAACGTTAGTAATGCTGTGAAATGGCAGTAGCATAATTATCATTGTCCGTGATAAGGAGCTTGTTGATAGATAAGGAGAAATTATAGAGTTTTAAAGTGTCTATGTTATTGCAAATAGGAATAGGATTGCTTATTACAACACTGGCAGATGGAGAGGAACTTTTTTGGTGCTTACGCCACTGCTTGGTACCAGAATTGTTAGAGTGGGGGTAAAGAAGCCAACGGCGTATCATTAAGTTTGTTGCATTATTTAAAAGTGATACTATACAAATCACAGACACTAGTCTAAGAATTTTAATTACACCGTGACCCGTGTAAATGACATTTTCAATGTTCATTGTGCGCTTTGCGTAATGTCGCACAATATTTTGATAAATACGGTACTTTTACGGTGAATATAGATACGCAAGTGCTTCAGGACGTATTAAAGAGGATGGGTAGGGAGATGCTCACGTTACGGCTTCTTAAGCGATGCCAAAAGGATGGCGCTAAATTCGTAGCGGCGAGTCCTGGAGGTTAGTATTTTATGATCGTCGCCTCCGTCGATAATGGAAATCCCGTCGTAGCCGAGCCGAACGTGACCAGGAACGCGTAGTTTGACGGGCAGAGGTTCTCCGCTGCTTCCCAGAGGCAACCCTTCGAACGAGACCGCTCATTGGGTACTGCCTAAATATTTTTTTTCTTTGCAGTCTTAAGTCCAAGCGCACAGTGTAGGCTCGATAAGATTTACAAACCTCCCTACTCATCTCCGCGTATAATTTTAACGGATTTCAGTGGTCGTGTGTTTGGTGGGAAAATTCGAAATTCAAGGTACGAATGATTCCCCGCGATATGCACTTTCTTATTGGTTTCTATGTATCCTTTCAGTGGTCGTGCTTGTGGTTTGACGGATAGGAATATTCAACGAACGAATAATCACTTTCATGCGTCTCGGACGGTCGACTTACGATTAGATATATTCGAAAATAACAGTCGCCGTGCGAAGTTCGCCCGGAGTCACGTTTCTCGGTCACGGAATTAACTTAGTGAATAAGTAGAGATTATTTACGTGTCGACTCACGTGATTTCGTTGTCGGAATCTTTTTCTTCAAAACACCAACATTCCTTCGGTAACCAGCAGCTGCTTGAAAGGATTTCATTCGCACGAAAATAATAAGCGCGACGAAGGATCCCGTCGCGTTCGGCTATCAAAATACGTAATGGCCGCGTTTGTTATTGCTCGTTGCTCGCGTACTTCTCTACTGTTTTACTACGCGTCGGTTCGCCGCATACTTTTCACTGAGATGCGCATTACAGTTGAACGAAAATTTTCATTTAACTCGCGACTATCGCTTCTCGCCGTCGCCTGTCCGATCGTCGGCGTTGCAGTGGCGACTTTCCTTAAACTTTTCTAACGCTCAAAATAGCACGTCTCGTCGCGGGCTTTATGGCTCTACGCATTGTGCACGCTCCTTGAGGGTTAAGGAGAGTAAACTCGTACGATGCCGTGGCACCAGTGTCTGATGCGCTACTTGGGCGTCCCGAAAGGGCCGTCCCTCTTAATTAAACAATTAAAGATGGTGGTGGGAGATAACGGACGTCGACACATCTGCCTGGCACATTTATTCGGACAAGATTACTTTTATTATTTCTTTCTCGCGCCACACTCTCATTTCGACGTATGTTGGATGCATTTATCGTCTTGGTTAGAACGACGCCATTGTTATTATGCCGTATCGTTATTTATTTAATTTCTAAAGGAAAAATTTATCGAGGTAACTTTGGTTGTGTCTTTTGTTTTGTTTTTTCAATTGTCTTTTAATCGCCTTACACAATATTCGACAATCTCTTTGTCTTTGTCTTTTAAGCTTTCCTTCTGACTACCGTAGTACCATCGTTTGCCGTATGTGGCTCCACGTGCGCTTGGTACTCGCGTGGGATACACGTGCGTAACTCGAAGCTCCTCAAGAATTAGATGACCAAAAATAAACGATTCCTGCATGAGTTTAAGCTCCAGGAATCGGTAAAATATTAAATTTGCCTCTTGTGTCGCGATCGCATTAATACACAAAATTGCCGACATTTCCAGCCTCGTTGAATTAGGCTTCGCTCCTCGTTTGCATAGTTTAGAGTCAAATGGGGTCAATTCGATGCATCGAATTGCTTCGACACCCGTATACGCACAAGGGCGCGCGTGTCTAATGTTTTCCGATGAATCTGCTTACCCCAATGCCAACAGCAAACAACATTGACTTGCATAAATGTCTCAGTTTCCATTTCATTAATTCGCTTTGTTTGAGCTTCTATAGTTAAAATCTTACGGAAACATTGAGCTGGTAACAATAGCGAAAATTCAGACATACAACTTTAAATGACTTTAATTTCTTACTTCAGCTCTCGGCTAACCCTTCCTGTCATTTCATCTCCTTCAGCTCCAATAAATCTCTCGCATTCGTTGGCAGCCGAAACGCGAATATGTGAAACTCTTTTCTTTTTAATTCAATGCATTCCTAAGATAGATTAATATTTCTTTGTCGATCAACGAATTATTACTTGTACAGTGTTACCAACCTGCCACGCGATTATTCCTCCTCCTGTATGTACGAAAACTTCGATTGACTGTTGGTATGCGATTTGCCGCGCTAACGACCGGACGATTCTCGTCCAATGGCGCTGACAGTCTCGTTGTCGTCAATTGCATATCCTCATCCTCGAGCAGCAGCGCTGCCAACTGCGAGATACCGCGATTCAAACTGCCACCCTGCTCGCAACCGGAATTACCGCCGAGTCCAATTCGCGAACCGATTTCGCTGACGACATCGCGCATCAACATTTTTGACAGTTTTTTTGACGTGCCGATAGCATCTATTGATTAACGAAATTTTTAAGGGACTGCCGATCGTATTCCCGTTACCTATGAGTCGATTTTGAATTCGGAAATTTTTTGTTTATTCTTTTTTTTTATTATTCACAGTATTTTTCGACGATCGATTTTTTTATGTTTCTTGACTTTCGGGATCTACGTTGGTTAATAAGTATTGATCAGTTGGTCATAGTATTCTTCACGGATGCGCTGTAAAAAAAAAAGAAAAAAATGATGAGTTTTAATGTTTTTTTTTAATTTAATTGAGAATAAAATTTGAAATTTGATTTGATATTGGCTGATCTTGGTAACCGGTTGCTGGAATATTATGATTGAAAAAAAAAAAGTTTCACTATTATACAATTTTTGAAAATTCATACTATCATTATACGTTAGTCAACCATTGTTTTCTGCGTTGAGTTTGGGTCATGTTTATTTTCGTAATATTCATGTTTTCTTTATTGTAACCCGACAGTGTAACCTGTTCATCGAAATCGAGTCACTCGTTATTTTCCATGACGATGATTTTCGTCGTACCGGTTTTGTTTTTGCCGGCGGAATTTTGAACGAGAGCTAATCCGACTAATTAGGTACATTTTTATTTGGAATTTTCCTCCCATTAGCGCAACAACTTTTTGACCGCACGACGCTGTTTCAGTCTAATAAAAATATTTGTATAAATACAAAATTTCGCACTGTCAGGCTATTCAAAGTTTTCAAATTTGATCGACATCTCGTACAGCGAGTCCGGCATCACTGTTGGCACAATTGAAATAAAAAAAAACTGCTAATTTCGAACTCACCAATGCCGCAACAATCCAGCAATATAACAACTGTCGTATTGACTCTTTGAAAATTAATTTATTGTTATTATTGTTTGCTTATACGAAATATAATATTTTCAAGAAACGAAACAAACACTCCGAAAGTAAGTAGGAAACTGATTGCCGAGGTGTTGATTAAAATTCCTTATGACTTTACATATATCTTATCCCCACTCCTTGGCAGATATAACAATAATAATCGTTCCTTTAGAACGATACTTAACACCTTAAATCCGAAATGACGATTCTCACCGTTATACATTAAAATATTTTAATTACCATTTGTTCATTTTAAATTTCCCGCTAGACGCGAATTCAAAATCTATGGGGTGTGCGAAATAAAAAAATACAATTGGTCGTTACTATACGCTAGTTACGAACGGCCGGTAATTCTAATATGAATAAATCAAAATTTAGACATTTTTTTAAACCAATCCAAATCGAAAAAAATCGCCATAAATATTTGCCACTCAATGACCCAAGTACGGATCGCCATTTTTCTTGGCTTAATACGTCGCGAGTGAAAGACTTTGTTCGCTGCGCTTACCTAACCTTCTCACATACATATCTCATGCAAGACCTGGCAGACGCCTCGCGACGCTGTCGGCGTCGCATGACGACGCTCTGTCCTACCCGTGGCATCTGGAAGCACCGAAGATTTGCATAGAATGCAAAAAAGTGCAAAACAGAAAAATTCATAGGAGTAACGACAGTTGTTAATTCAAAATCATTGCGAATGACAATCTGCCAATTTGCCAAAATCGGGAAACAATTGATAGATATGAAATTTGAATTTTCTAAAAAATATTTTCAACCAAAATATTTTTTCATTGGACTATTATTCGTTATACTTAATTACACCTTGAATTTA
This sequence comes from Trachelus tabidus, assembly GCA_030142655.1. Taxonomy (NCBI): domain Eukaryota; kingdom Metazoa; phylum Arthropoda; class Insecta; order Hymenoptera; family Cephidae; genus Trachelus; species Trachelus tabidus. Next base: position 562,591 of record JARQTI010000519.1, on the reverse strand, counting down.
ATTACCCTATTCTGCATTACGTGACTTGTGATAACTATTTTTTTTACTCGAATAGATACTCGGCAATTATGTTGTCTCGTAATCAAAAACGTACCTGACCTTCGCTTTACACGTCATTCTATTGTGACGAATCAACCATTTGTTTTTGCTCCATCGATCTGCATTTTTTGCTTTAGTATCTCCGTTATCGACGCGATAACACATTTGTTATTATTTTTTTTTTTCTAGGGGAAGTAATCGCTTATTCGAACTCGACGCCCAGCGTCTACAGTCATTAATTTCATGCAACTTTATTACGTGCTTGACATAGGGTTATCAGCAGTTTCGATTTTGTCATTCAACATGCTGCTCCACACTTCATTGACATACATAACCTGCAAATCGTACCGCGTGACGCGTCGCGTAAGTCGAGCGTATTAACGTGTTTCCGTAATTCAATTTTCTAATCTATATATATATATAGGCAATGTAATAGATGTATTTGGAAATTTTGAAAAATTTTGATAATCACAAAAGAAGGAAGTAAGCTGATTGTTAGTTCGTTAAGACTCGTGGGGATATTGTTGAGACGCATCTGTATGGTACTTTTTTTATTAACGATAAAGCATCTTTATCACTGATAACAGATAGGCTCTTGAAAAATATTTACGCTTCGTAAAGATACTCGCTCAGACATTAAACAGTCTTGAGATTATATACGATTCGTCTTTAATCATTATTTTGATTTACTTTTTTTAATTCAAATTTTGACTTAATCATTCATTTGATAGATCGTTGTTATTATTATTGGTGATTGTGTCTAGTGCTTTTTTGTGTAATCAGAATAGTTATTAATAGCGTAGAAAATTGTTTATAATTTTCTATCGAATTGACGCAATTTCTTGTGATTTCGTCAACATTTTTTTCTTTGTTTTTATGTTACAGTTGTTCATTTTAGGTTATCGCACGTTATATGCATTTGATGATCCAAGCGTTCGAGTTGGATTATTATTGCGCACATCGAAGGAATGTACGAACTGTTTGTCGATTACTTTAATTTCACTAAAAATCGTGTTTGATCTTTAATTAAGCGGCTGATCAACCAATATCGAATTTAACGAGGAAATCCAAATTGAAAAATATAATTATTATTGTCATTAAGTACAGTACGTACCTACTGACGGAGTCAAAGAAAAATCATGGACGTTCGCATTTGTCACGATTTGACCTTCGTATTAGGCAAAGTGTCGCAGCGGAGTGGGACTGATCGAGTCAAGGTCATCGCTAGTGATTTCAGACGTTGCTTGTTTCGCGAAGAAAAAATATATTAGCATATACGTTAAAAGCCGAAATCCTCCAATTTAGCGAACGTATTGAGCCACGATAATTGCGATAATTATTCAATGAAAAACATCACTTCGAGGCACTTGACATCACACACACGTTCTTTCTTCTTTCTATTTCCATCGACCTACGTAACACGAGAATTCGTAATTTTTTTCGCGCACAAATAGATTCGCATTCTTTTATTCGTATTCGTGTAATACGATAAATTCTCAATAACACGAATTGCCACGGTATATTTACGGTTCGAATCCCGGAATGACTATGTAAAAAAATGTTTTTTGTTTAAATCACTTTTCGAAATTCTGCAGCAATGGCGAGAAAACTTCGAAGTCATAAAGAATTTTGATATTTACGTAAAAATAATTTTCGCGCGTCTCCCTTAAGATTTTATATCAACTGACATCGCGATCTGCGACGCTCACTTAACGATACTGTCCTGACACGTATCCCCACCATTGTCACTAGCCTACCTTTGGCACTCGACTGATTGCTTCATGAAAATTGCACTGGAGTATGCGTTTATCGTTGTTTACAAAAAGAGTATTTAGAATAATTTAACATTATTAAGATAGTCAATCTTCGAATCGATTATCTATCGAGGATATTATTCTCACTTTGGTTAAGAACGCAGCAGCCTTCGGTCGTTTATGAGATTTTGCTTAGCATTTGCTTTTTTAAGGTTAGGTTTTAAACCGAAACCGACGCTACCAACTTGTTGCTGTTCTCTTTCGGGATTTTACCTGCTTCTTTTTCTCTTATTACACTCTTCGACGCTTCGTGACACGAGTACCACTTTCATCCTGGCCACAGACGCGTTTTCATTTGAACGACAGAGCGAAAGTGCACGTTCACTTTTGATAATCCGTTGCTCCAGTTTGTTGCGGCTATATTCTCGTCGCTCTACAGTGTGAGTCCTCGGTCGTCTGCGGCTCGGCGGGCTCGGCCTAGAGCCCACCCGCGCTCATATTTGTTTTTCTAGTTTGCGCGGGAATTTCAAATATCGTCGGTTGATTTAAAATACATTTTCCTTTCACGTCGAACGTAAAGTGTCTAAAAAAATTGTTTAATTTCTTTTCCTCCCAACCGACGACCGTCTTCTTCTTTGTTGCAATGAATTTCAATTTTTCGAAGTACTTGATCCCGCATAGCTTTTACGAGGTTGAAGTACCGACACGTCATCTCGGAATTACCGTAACGAAGTTACGGACGCTATTTCTGAAAACCAATTTGATGCCTTTTAAATTTTTATTTTTTTCTACCTACCGACTTTCGAGCGCGTCCATTAATTCAGCGATAAAGTAACATTCTCTTAACCGGTGAGAAATTGGTATTTTCAAGACAGATTTTTTCTAAGAAATATAAGCAAAATAACTTTTCGAATAATTACTTTTAGTTATATGATTTCGTAGTTTAATGTACGACGACAGAATTTCGAAAATTTTTTTTTACGTTGCCAATGCGCCACTGATGGCACGCCATACGACGATACAACTGTAATCTATATATGTATATAATAATTAATATTGAATATTGTTGTTATTACAGATCCATGCCTTTACATTATACGATTCGCAAACAGATTGGAATTTGGGGAAAAAACTCACGAAGTCTCCATGACCGCTTTACGGGTCGTTCAACGGATGAAAAGGGACAGCATCCATAGTGGCCGTCGGCCATCGGGATTGTGTGGAGCCGGTGAGAATAAAAAAAGAATAAAAATATTTTTTCAAATCCCACAAGGCTAGCAGTCGATTCACGGCTAATCTGCGTAACAGATCTTTGTGCAAATTTTGTGTATGAAAAAAAAGCAATTATTGTTTGCCACGAGAGAAATAAAAGTCTCTTTTCATTTTCATTTTTATCAAATACTTATGACCTCTCAACGTGCATATACAATTTATACGTCGCATAAATCCGCTCGTTAAATTAACTTAATACGCCATTTGTACACCAGGGCTATTGTGTTCATATATTTTTTATTCACCTGTTGTTATCAAAGTAATTTCCGCTGTTTTATTTTTATCCCTTTTTATCGCTACAATATAATAAAAAAAGATTCTCTCTTTTGGGTGAAAAATTGAAAAGAATTTTTCCTAATACTTTTTTTCTTTTCTTTTCCTAGCGCTCCTGATGGCCGCCAGGTTACACGAATTCAACAGATCGCCCAGTGATATAATTAAGATCGTTAAAGTTCACGAATCGACTTTACGAAAAAGGTATAGAAAATTTTTGGACACTGTGTATATGTATATTGTCGGGCTAATTTTTTCAATACCTGTTTACAAAGACAATAACAGTGTTAATATAATTTTCAAACGACTGACGGTTTTTTATTTGCCTTTACAGTAGACGCTCGTTAAGTGACTGCTCTTGGTCGGTATAGAAGGACGAGATGACGAAAACGATCGCTTAACGAGAGACTTCATTTTCAGAGTTATCAAAATTCATTGTTTTTACTTGTTTTCGAATACATAGTCCGCTCTTGTATGTACAATTGGTTTGATAGCTGATAGCAGGGATGCTTCCGTGATACAAGAAGATGCTTGCGATTGAAGAAGAAGCGCTCACTTATCGAGCTCTCACTTAACGGGAGTCCTACCGTACATGTATATATTCCCGTATAAATGAGGTTGGTAGTTAATGAAAAAATGGCGGCATTAGAAATCGTTGGATACTTGTTAGTGGAAATTTTGGAAATATACTTTGTAACTTTGAAAGGACTGATTGTTATGTAATTAGCCGGCGATATGAAAAAATGGTGACAGGACTGTCGGAGAGATTAGTCAAATAATAGCGGAGCAAAATTGAGGATGTAATTGCTGTGTTCGTTACTGAAAGCCATTGTTAATTTGCAGATTAATTGAATTCGGGGACACGCCTTCCAGTGCTTTGACCTTGGAAGAGTTCATGACCGTTGACCTTGAAGAGGAGCAGGATCCCCCAGCGTTTAAAGTAGCGCGAAGAAAGGATCGTGAACGTTTGCAAAAGGTAATGAGATTATTTCTTTTACGTTGGCCGTACTGGCTCTTAGGAAGAAAAATGATGTATCAGAGACTATGCTGTGTTATGGCGCCAATTTTAAATCTATTAATACACGTCGAACTGCTATTAAATTTTCAGTTGGAGAACATGGGTATGGAGTTCAACGAGCTGCAGAAGGAAATTGAAAAGCAGTTGAACGAGCAAAAATCAGCGAAAGGAAACCGACGGAAAGAATGTAATATATTTGCCATCTGCGACGGGGCTGTGGGAAAATATGATAATACGAAGATAACAGTAGTCTCATGAGAGAGTTATCGTGATGAATTTTAATTCGTCAGGCGTTCTTGAATTTTATTAGACAATTGTAATTGTCGAGTTCTCGAGGTCTCAGGACACATAAGAAATCCTTATTATCATTTCTAGATTTAATTGTCCAATTCAACTGTTCAATTTACATGCTGATTGCCTGTTTAAACTCTGCCGGTTAAACGTGATAAAACGTTGGGCTCCTATGTTTTCGAGTATTTACCTGAGATAGTAATTTAGTTAATAGAAATATTTTAAATACGTTTTAGCGTCCATTGTCGAGGAATTGGATACTGATAGATTTATCACGGAATCAAATTTGAGCGTCATTCAGCATTGCATGATTGGGGATCCTGATGATCCAGTTGAAGAAACTGCGAGTCCCACGCCATTGCAATCCAGTAACACATTAATCACTGGACTAGGTATATCGAAATTTCAATTATACAATTTGATATGTCAACACTCTGTAATCAAGCGTTGTAACGCTATCTGATAACGTAGGTATGGAGAGTTCATAATATTGTACAAGGAGAAATTGTATTTATGAAAAAGCGTCAAACAATTTTCACCAAATTAACGCTTGACAAGTTCCGCTTTCTATTGCGAACTTAAAATAGTGCCAGTAAAATTTTTCTTTGCTTTGCCAAGGGGGAGGTAGCCGGAAGTTTTAAGAGCTTCCTTTTTTATTTCAAGCTCTTTTATGGAACTCGTGGCTGTGGCGGCTGCTGCTGTTTTAGTTAAAGTTTGTGACCTACATTTTTCGTGTATTTAGACTTAGACACGGACCAATGGCCGAGCGTGAAGTTTTTCTTGACTTTTTTATAGTATATGCAATCACTGGTCGATTCTAAATGACTCTTCTTATATCTCTCTTGTAGATTTGTTGGTTCTTATGAAAGGAAGGCATGCGTATTTACGGTTTCCATCAAAATGTCGAGCTACTAGTTTTTGTATGAATTTTTTTTGGAAAAAACTAACTAACGCTTTCATTCGCGTTCTCTTGAGCGTAACTTTCCCTTTATGGTTATTCTACTCTATTTCTCATGCTGAAACTTTGACATCTTCTTAGTGATTACAGTGGATGTTTTATTGATAACAGTCGTAATTATTTATGCAGAGAGTATTCGGTCGTTGTATAATAAATTGTATTTGAATTTTAAATTTGCAAAAACAATTTCTTGTATAATTTATATTTATTCGTTTTTAGGTCCGGATATAGCCTCTATGGGTTTGGCTTCGGCTTTGAGCGAGCGAGCCGGTCTAACGAAGGAAAAGACAGATGCATCTTTTGAGATTGTAAGAATATATATTTAATTTGGGCTTTTGCCGTTTTACAAATGTCAGTACCATACGATGTTTTGAGCGGGAAGGAAGCAAAGAGAAATAATGATGCTTTGGTCCTAGAATACCGAAGAGATTGACATAACGGATTTCGATGACGAAGAATTGGACGGTTATATATTGACAGAGAAGGAGACCCAATTTAAAACTTCATTGTGGAACAAAGTCAATGCACAATATTTGGTGGAACAAAAAGGTAAATGAAATTTGGTAGCGGGTGTCACTTGGGATATCCAAATGCTTAATTATATTTGTGACGTGTGAATGACACTAATGAAATTCCAGAGAAGGAGGAGAAGCGTCAGAAGGAGAAGGAAGAGGGGAAGCCAGAGAAAAAGAGGAGGAGGACGACAACAAAGAAAAATAAAAATCAGACACCAGCCAATAGTGCTGGTGAGTTTGGAATTTTTTGTACCCATGTCTACCAATGAGGAACATTTTTCATTCGCATTCTTAAGTCAATCCTGGCTTTTGTGGTTTCTACTAGAATCTTCAGGAATCAATGTGTAAAAGACTGATAACTCGGAAAACTGTCATTGGTCGGTTTTGATCTTTATTGAAGGGTTATCCTAAAGAACGCTCTCGTGATGATCGATTCTGACTAATGAGGGATCTTGGTTCTCTGAAGGATCCATCTTGTACGAATAATTTGTTCGACGTGACAAGGGATCCTTGTACGTAATTTTGTTTAATTTTTGCCATTTCAGGGGAGGCCATCGAGAAGATGCTTCAAGAGAAGAGGATATCATCAAAAATCAATTACGAGGTTTTGAAAAGTTTGAACGTTGGTAGCACTGCCGCAAGTAGTCAGCAACAGAAAGCTCAAGAATCAATTTTGATGTCACCAAGACGACCGGAAGTTGATAATGTTCTGGGCGCCACTAAACTGTAAATACTTAAAACTATTTATTTTATGTATTTAACAAATAATTAGTTTAAATAGTTATATGGTATATCCTCAATATTGTCCGTTTCAAAATCTGAATATTTTATCACATTTGTTACCTGCTTTTTTATAAGTTTAGTGTCATTTACCTTATTTTTTTACAGCAATTCAATGTCACACAATCAATTGGGCGACTCGCCAGTGAAACAATCAAGAAAGTTACAAACGCCAAAAGTGAACGTGAAACGGAGAAAGAAAGAAGAAATAGGATTTCCAGTAGGGTCAATCGATGAATCAACATTGAAAGTGGAGAATCAGTCGCCAGCTATACCAGTGGCCGATGTCAATGATGTCGGTAAGATGGCGCCATGGACAATTAAAAAAAATTTTAATAATCCGTACATATCAAATATCCAGTTTTTAATTGCTCTAAAAAGGAATTCTTTATTCGTACATTTTTTTTTAACCACGCGTCACGGCGGCCTTTCTCTTTCATTCTCACAAATTAAAATCTACCCTGACGCCAGTCATAATATTCAGAACATCTTGCACTGTCAGAAGAATTCATTGGGACGGCAGCCTTTCTTTTTGACCTGGCTTGTTTTTCTTTTATTTTGCATTTAATTTTTTACCCCTTATTTTCTCTAGGTCCACGCTTCGCCACTATGCTGATGTGGCGCTGCTGTTTGAGCCTGAGAAATTTCATAAGTCGCTTTACGAGCTCGTAAAGACTGACAATGGGAATTCTCATAAGACAGTCGAGCGTTGAGTTACTCTGTATACACGATAGCTTATTCAGTTAGCAGTCCAGTATGCTAGTTATTTAAGGAATGTAATAATGTAGGGGGCAGCACTGTGGTTCCGTAACATAAGATTCGAGAAACAAAATATTCGGACCCAAAAGATATCGGTTGCGAATTCTAGAACTCCTCGTTTGTTTTTTGCTTCTAGCCTAACCGATCTCGCGTAATTAGCCAAAAGCAAACGTAACTCAAAGACCATATTTTCTTTTTTTTTCATCTTATTTTGTCGCGTGGATATCCTTTCTTTCGTGATGTCCAGCAATTACTTAACCCTCATTTCGTTTCCCATCCGTTCATTCGTTTGACGTATCGATTTCAATATTAATCTGGCTTCATGAAAGGATTTCTTTTCGTAATAATAATAGTACACGCCCCTATTTACTCTTTTTTTATTTGTCTTTTTGTTAATTTAATAACTGTATATCGCTCATGCTTCGCCAATTGCCCTTTGACTTTTTGTCTTTGATGGAAGATAAAAAGATTAAAATTTTCTCATAAACGCTCATTGTCATATGTATGTTTGCAAATAACGGCAGACGGAAATTAAGGATCTTGTCCTGTCACGTGCGTGACTGGAGACGAAAATGTCAAAAATGTACATCGAAATTCCATTTGCCCGTCTGGATATTTAAAAAGATCTAACAAAAACTGATAAATATTTATTCGTATTTTTATTTAAATCATATCCTTACTGAATACAATTAAGAAGCAACGTAAAGAAATAGACTTGTAAATGCATAACCTAAACTAACGCTGGTGGCGACCTCTGGAACGTTTTCAGGCACTGCTAAAAGTTTACGTAATTTTACCAAACGAAGAAAAAATTGCTGTTTCTTGCGAGTGTGTCCTAAGGCATGGTGGTTTAAGGATAGTACTTATTTTTCATTACGTGACAAGTATCCATAAGAAACAGAAGTATCCATATAAGCCACAAGTATTCGTACCTATTCGGCCTTCCACGATATTAAACAATAAATATACGTTGTTGCAGAAAACTCCGAGGGGAGATTTTTGATATGGAATTACTCCCTCCTTTTTTTTTGTACGAATTAACTGTATTCAATATCCACCCTTGTCCGTATTACGAACTTCATTTGAACAAAAAAAAAATCGTAACATCAGGGGGTCGATTTTGTAACTCAAATGTAGTGGAGATACGAAAAGTGAAGAGCCGTTAGCCAATCGTTATGCTTGTTTTCTTCTGAACCTAACACGCGATTGGCCAAGAACTATTCACTTTTTGTCTTTTCACTACATTTGAGTTACACAATTGACCCCCAGTAAATATCAATTGACAATGCTAGAAAAATGTTAATGATAAGTGATTTGTAAAACTTTTTTTCCAGTTGACGATACTGACGATTACGTTGATGAAGATGTGGAGCCTGATCCCACGGAAATGACTGTTGGCGAGATGCTGGGACGTCACACGGGTGATGACGATTACGAGTACGGATACGAGGATGAAGATTATTGAAAAATTATTATTAATTTATATCGCTAATAACTTTTCAGTGAGACTAGTAGAATGAATGTGCTATAAATATTCTGAATAGCCAATGAACGCTTTATAGATAATCGACTTAGGATAATACAAAAAATATGTATTACTGTATTTTATACGAGAGGCTGCACAGATGAGCTTCCTTGTAAGAGCCGTAGACAGATACAGTCGGAAAGTTGAAAGCTGAAATTTTCGTTGAATAGATACAATTTAGTTAACGTGATAAGAATCGATAAGGATCCAACACAATTGATTCAGTCAATACGCAACCGTTGACAATTTTATGGCACGATTGCGAAATTTCAACTTGACTCTAAGTTTATAAAACTTTGTATCAGATCTACTTGAACTTTGAAGATTATGTTTGAGTTCGTGTCTTCAGTTTCACTCCCTAGGGCAATTTACTATTGCGTGCAAACATTTCCAAAGCGAGTGGTGGTTTCATTCGCAAAACGTTCAGTCTGTTAAGTACAGGGAAACTCGATTGTTAACAGTTTAATAAGAGCGATAGTCTTTTCTTTTCGGCGAGACAAAATCTCTAAACTCCGGTGTATTGGTAATGCAGTTGTGATAATTTTTATGAGAAATTTATTATCATTGGCCATAGCAGAAGAGACTGAAGCATTTTATGAGTTATTAATTATACGATATTGCTTTGGATAGGATGATTTTTTTTACTTGTGTTTATAGTCCAAATGGCAAAGTTGTATTTGCATTTCGTTGCATGTTATTTGGATAACGATTTTATTAGGTAATGTGTGATTCGATCAATTTTGAAGTTGCTGACATTTTTCTTGGCTACTTTTATTTACAAGAAGAAGATGGGTTCTCGGATAGAAATTGATATCCATTTAGAATTAAAGTTTAAGAAAGAGGAATTTTGTGACTGAACTAGGAATACACCAGGTATACTTTTAAAATTTGCCAATTCAGTACATTTATAAATGTCACAATGAATAAGTTGGGTGTAAGTACAGAAGGTACTAGACAATTTTTTGAGCGCGTGTATATATTTATACTGTGTATATAGTAAAAATAAAATTTACCTTGCCTATTTACCATATAAACACGGCATGAATACTTTTTCAAATATTAATTTATCATTAAGTAAAAGTATTCGTGATCGAATTTCTAAAGTTTTACGAAATTATATATAACTCGGATTAGCTTCAAACAAGGAACTTCAAACTATTACTCTGTTGAAGACGCAAAACTTATAGAAACAATGATTATAATTTTATTCAACTAATTTATTCTAGTTTAGTTAATTATATTGATAAGCTATACAAAAAAAAAGCAAAACAAAGTTTCATTTGTATGATTATATTTTATTAATGAAATAAATGATGCACAATTCTTGCTAATTTGTGAAGAAATGTCGATTGACTATAACGTGTACAATAATAATTTCAATATATATAGAACGTTTTGAACGTTCATTTCTTCTCTTGCTCTTCTTGGTGTTCCATTTCCAGTGAAAACATTCCTTTTGCACTCGTGATAGGGTTAGTAATGAATGACGATAAAAGGCATTTTGTAATCAGTTAAAAATTATCATTGTACATTCTGCAAACGTACGATGGGAAAGAATTTGGAATTTTTTTTGTTGGCTTCTCAGAATTTGTGTATCTGTGAAGCATGGAGATGTGTACCGGCATCTTCCATTTGGAAAGACCAAGTTCGACAGCCGTAGTACGTTCCGGAAGTTCTGGAAGTTCCGCGAATTCTCTTCTCCTTTCTTCGCGAATTCCTGTAAGATGTTCATTGTTTCTATAAAATCATAAGCGCCAAAGTCCCTGAAGAATAAAATGTGTTACGGCGAAATCTGTGAAATTTTATTTAAAAGGGTCCATTGAAATAAGGAGTCTCGGCGAGCTGCGCCCTGCACAGCCGGTTGCCTGTACTTGGCGCGAGACTCGACCGAGTCTCTTGATTTAAGTTCCTTTGGGCTTATCACACCAATGAAAAGGTACAGTACGGAATACAATGGTAAAAGTTTAACATGTAAAAAACAGCCAAGAGCAATAATTAATATATATAAAAAATATCTTGAAAATTAATATCACTTGGCAATGGTAAAGATACTTGCGTGTTATTCATGGTTGCGTGAAAATGGTACAGGAAGATAAACAAGAAAAGTTCCACATTATTTTTGTTGCAAGTACCAGTCACTTATCGTAGACATTGTATCGGGTCACAAATATATTTTCGATTATCGATAACAAGTAATTTATTTCGAGTCATCATCCTCTTCGGGAAATATCGTACCTTTCGAAAGGAAATTAAAGTAGAAATTTGGAAAGAATAAGTTGATTCGTTAAAGATACAGAAAACTTGATTAAAAATAATATTCTCCAAAGTGTTAGTCTTTACAAAAGATAGTCAAAAAGGACAATATTCAGTACTTACGTTCAAATTTATTTGTATCTTTCTATTTTTAAATTTACCTCTCAACGCATCATAATACTTGACCACTGCCCGTTCTTGCTTATATGTCTCAACACTTCCGGGTCTCATTACCCTTAATTGAACGATTGCCATTTCGGGTGTAAAATCTTGAAATCTAACTAGATAACAGGCGGCCATAACGCCAGTACGACCTCTACCTTGTCGACAATGGAGACCGATGACCTAAGTTAGCATAGAATGATAAATTGATAGACGACAGTTATATTCAAAATTTATGATGCGCTTAGAAACTCACGTCTTTTGTGAAATGAGCTCGCTGACAGATATCAATAAATTGATTGATCTCTTTAACGGTCGGTGCTTTAAATTCCTCAATGTATATCTGAGACCATTTCATTCCTTTCGGCAAGTCATCGATCGGTGGCCTCCGTTCCATGCTTAACGTTATCAGATGCGTGATTCCCTCTTTTGCCAGAAATCGTAAATTAGCTGCGTTTTGTGGCCAGCCCATACACGCGAGTTTGTCTTTAGGCGATTTGAAAAGGAAAAAGAAAAAATTACAAGCCATAAGATCGTATCGATGAATATTCAAGGCATTGTTACATAGGTTTTGAATAATGTAGATATTTTAGCAAAAAAAGAATTTCTTGCAATTTAAATACCTTACCTGGTACAACCCATGAAAAATTAAATGGCGCGTACATGATGCGTTTCTGCGACATTTTTTGAGGTTATTCACTGGTTCTCTTTTACTTTCACTGTACTGTACTTGCTAACTTATCAGGCGTTAGTGACGATTTTCACGAGTAACGAATGTCTTTCGTCTCGATAATTTTCTACGAATGCCAGCTGATTTGATTCTAATCTAATTGCTAGTAGCTCGTCCTAAAAATATATCCTTCGCAAATAGACACAGCCGTCTTCGGATGACGAGACTCCGTCACGCCATGTACTAATTTCTAAGATTCAAATAGAAGCGCGAAAAGGACTTTCTAATTCCAAGACAATTTCACGATACCCTATAATTGCACAATTCTTTTCAGGAATTTGGACGTTCAAGCTACTACACATGAGATTTTGTATAATTTCTCTGCTCGTTTGGCTCAGCATGAAATTTGAATAGAAATTATTAAATAATTGCTACGTCTATATCTTCTTTACAGTAGAAAAACGTATGGAAATAATTTACGTGATTTGTTTTACGTTGATTCCTGCTGACTCAGTTCTTCTGATTGTCCGTAATGTCTAGTTGACATCTGCTACTAACTTCAGTCTCATAGTGTACTCAGGAAACGAAAACAGAAAGAAGTTTAAAAGTGAAGAAGAAAAAGAAAAGGAGAATATAATTCAAAATTTACAAGTACTTACTGGATGCGTCACTGTCTCTGGTTCTATGTAAGTATTTCTGCTCGTTAAGAAGAATAAATCCACGAAGGAAGAAAAAAGCAAGCAGAAAAAGGAAGAAGAAAACTTAGAATTCCCAAGTGCCTGCTATTTCTATTGTTAGTATTATTTTTCTTTCTTTTGATCTTATCGATCATCAGTCCATTGTTTCATTTCGACGCGAACTGACTTTTCGTTTGAAAATTAAATAATTTTCAATTAAACAACTGTCGTTCACACTGTTCGCTTCTATTGTTTTAAGGTTATGAGAACAGTCATCAAATCTGCTAATTATTCGACATGCTTTATGTACCCTGCTAATTTTCATTGTTTACTTTTGTACTAAATATCTCACAAAGTACCGCGTACGATTTGCATACTTTCATAAAATGTAACGTGCGTATAAAAGCTTTAAAGCTCACGTGGAATGCGCGAGCATGCTTGCAGATTGTGAACTGTGCGCATGCGCCAAACACAAGGCGGGATATTGCTTCTTTCATTTCTACTATTTCTCTCTTGGTGCGTTCAGTAGTCGCGCGACCTTCAAGTGGTTCACAACCCTTAAGCCTGATTTTCTTGGCTCTTGTATACGTGAGTGCATAACGCGTTTAATAAATAATGGACAAAAAGGCAATGTTAAACATTAAATGAGAATTGTGAGTAATAATTTTGGATTTTTGATTAAATAAATATTAAATTTTATTTTGGAATTATTACTAATTGCTTGACATTAATCTCGACGATTTTTATTATTCGTGATGTATATTGATGCAGTCAACGAAGAGCGTAATAATAAATTTAATAGTTAAAGCGTGAAAGTTTTATTTTTGAAGACGATTAATACGTTTGTTAAATACTTTGGTGGAACTGAAGACTGTGATTTTTATTTCTATTTTTGGGATAATTCGTGTCTGGATTTTTGGGATATTAAATTACGTGGATCTTTTTATCAATGTTTATGTTTTATAAAAAATTTTAGATTTGTGCAAATTACTAATTATTTGTTTTGTGGTGTTGAGATGGTGATTTCGAAAAATTAATGAAACTGGTGATTTTAAATCTGTTTTATAAATGGTCGATTGATTTTAACCGATCGATCTGTGACGAATAACGTAAATTTGTGAAATATTGTAGATTTCGTGGACATTGAGGAATCATCAACTTCACCATCATATAACATCTCGACATGAAGGCGATTGAGTGAGTAAAAACAGCTTTTACATAAATTTTTTTTATCGAATATTCAGAAGGCAAAGGTAGATTACATAGATCGCACTAGATTGACAAGATTAATAGTAATTTCGAAAAAATTGTTTTTTTTATCAAAATTTCCCGAAAGCAGCTATACCATGACGAAAAATTCCTTTGAAAGGAAAAATGTCCGTTTTTTTTACGTCCAGTATTTTTTTTAAACGGATACACGGATTTACGAAATTTCAAATACTCCAACCGACAATCTGACAAAAACAATGTTACGCAGTTCATGATTTTTGATTAATTAATCAAAAATCACGAACCACTCGCTTTGCTCATCACAAACTTCAAGACAAAAACAAGGTACTTCAGGCTCGAGCAGAGAACTAAAGCCAAAACCAGTAGTACGATACTTTTGCGCTACTCATTTCATGCCCCAATTGCTCTGCATATATAACAGCCCCTAAAAACTAAAGGGTGTCTAAGCATAGGATTTCCAGCAAGTCCACATCCTTTAACTCTTATTTACGATATACAATTCTTTTTACAATACGAATTCTTCAAGTAAAAATTAGTCATTCAAAAACGTTCGCGTTGCCGCCTAGCGATGCTTTTCAGTACTAAAATGAAAAAAAGCGATGAACAATTTTCTGGCGTCACTGCGCGCAATTAATAGTTCACGAGGCTTTTATTTTAAGAAAATTTATCATTCCGACCTCTGACCCAGGACCTCGCTTTCTGTGAAAAATTATTACAACCCTTTTAAAGCATACGGTATAAAAATTTTATGTTCCACTTCTTAAACTATTGGCTAGGGGTATAATGATTAATAAAATGTAAAATTAATGATGATCTGTCAAATGGACTATAGTATCGTTAAATGGAATTGTAGTATGGTATGATGTGTCAAATGGACTATATCGTTAAAATTTATATGATTTCAATAACAATCCAATCTTTTTTTTTATAACAGCCTACATTTTACAACTGCACGATCGAAAGGAAAAATATGAAATTTAATATTCGGGTTAAATTTAATTAAGAATAAAATATAACGTCGAGCGTTCCATGTTTTTGATGCTAGAATAAGATTTACGTAAAATGTACGTAATGCTGGTGCAGTTATCAGCAAACAAGAATATCGTTAACAGAATAATAATTGTTATCATCCGCGTAAAATTAGATTTTCCATTTTCTTTTGTACTAGACACAGCGTGAGCCTCGAGCTAAAAAGAGCAGCGTAAAATCTTAATTGAGAGGGTGACGAAGAGGTTTCGAAAATTTGTCAGCGTTTACGCAAGAACGCGATACCCTTGAATCGATGAATTGACTGTGGCAATTTTCTTCGATATCAAACTGATGGAAATTGCGTGATTAGCAAACAAACATTTTTTTGAATATTTTTTCGTCATAAAATAAATTAATTTTTACACTTTTTTGTACTTCAATTCTCAGCACACAATCTTTGACTGCTTTTGTATAATTAAAAAACAAATTTCGACGTTCGTCTGTAGCTACTGTACAGTACTGTACAAAACTATACTGATTTCTAATGCGACTCTATCGATTCTGGGAGATCTGGATAGATCAATATTCAATCTTTTTTTTTTAAGATATACGAACTACTGACATTGATTAGAATCGGAAAGGGTTTACGGCCGTAAATCTTATGCTTATCCTGCCCAGCTACCTTTCTCATGCTCGTCCCACCGTAAAGACCATTTTCAATCTTTCAAATTTACTTACGGTTAGGATATATATTTTTATCGATTTTTTAAAATCATATTTAGATAATTAAAAGCTATGAAGGATTTTTCAGGAGTATTATATCACCCGAAGATCATTTTGTCAAATTGATTTCTATCGATATCCATGGCAGAACCATGGTGGTGCAACATATATGTATATGGGTAATTCCATGCGAAAATTACACTGAAAAATTTTTTTGGCAAAACAAATTTTTTTTGCGTTCTATGTTTGAAAATAACCGACACGTATTTTTTTATTTTAATATGATATTTCAAATTTTCGTGATATCAATTTTGGACTTTTTCAAATCTGGAAAAAAGAAAATTTTTTAATAGCCCACAGTAAAAGAAGTTCCGATCGTAAAAAAATGTTGCTATACTGAAAATGTGCGTGTAACTCATATTACACGCTTACTAATTATGTGTATGTATATACACACACAGCCATCACAGAGCACGAAAATGACCTTGGCCCGCGGATTTTATATTTCAAACGGGAGCAGGTCTAAGTTCACCAGTCAGAAAGAAACACCAAAAGAAATGCTAGGCACTTATATACTTTTATATACAAAATCACATAACAATTTTATTTTCTTAATTATGTCTTTTTCATGATTTATTTATTCTTTGGCAAATCGTCTTACGTCAATTTTTTTTACCTGAAAATTACACAGCTCCGTTGCTTCTCCGATGCTAAAAAACCGTTCGTGCTCCCTTATCTTACATGAACCGTCTGAAAAAAAATATATGTCGTAAATTCATGCGAGTCTACCATCAATTTCGTGTGCCGCTTAAAACTTATTTAAGTTTTCGTATTTGTCGATGTCGTATCGTATACATTATCCAGCACGTCACCCTACGATGCGGCAAACTGAATCTGCCTAACTTGTTTCATAATTGAACTCATTTATAAACATTCACATATACGTATTCGTCTATCCGTAGCAGAGATCGATATTTATTAATTATCATGACACCAATGAATTGCCAAAATTTCCGTAAAAAACACCTACCTTGTATTTCAATATTTCTATTTTGAATATTTCAGTTGTTATGGTTAAGACATTTACGCCATTATTATTATTACCATTGACTTCCGAGCTGCTTCCGGTTTCAATAAAATTTCCAGATGTGACGAGCAATGACCAAAAAGTTGTCAAACGATGCAGTCGATACATTTTGAAATTAATTGTCACGAATATTCTAATCATTGTATCATTCATTTAAGTTTTTGACTTCATCATATAACTTTTTGGGATATTCATATCCTGCCGAAAATTCGATTCCCATCAGAATCCCAAACCTTAACCCTTCACTCCATTAACGACAGTGGCGTGACTTGCGGCAGTTTAAGGAAACGCAAGTATACTTTGCAAAAAGTAACCTCAATCAGATCCCCACGTTAACTAGTTCGCTGCATTTCTTTTTCTCGCGCAACATTCTAAATGGTCGTTAGGTTCTTTCTTATAGGTGCCTTCCACGAAATGGTACTTCTTTTTGCCGCCTTTGATAATTCCCACTATAGCCACCAGTTGTCGCCACCGGTAATTTAAAAAGTTTTCAATTGCTCCAGTCCCGCCGCGCTATATAATTCGTATGGTCTATGGACGTGAGAATAAAACGAGCTCCAGAAAACATAAAGCTTGATGGGTCAGACAGAGGGAATTGTTTGAGAGATGGCGATGAATTAGTGAACAGATGGAAGCTCGGTAGGAGGAAGAAGACTATAGGAAACTGGTAATCTATACTTGACCCCGCTCAACCCCCAGTGAAGGGCTAATTTCCGTAAACGCGCCTTAATTAAACGTTATCTTCGTACACCGCCGTGAAGATAGCAACAGTGTTAGTGGGGTTTCTCGACCCATTTCGTTTGACAGATCACGATCGAGAATGGTCGACTATGTTGGTCGATTAAGTAATACGGCGACGGCGAAGACGTTAGGAGACTCGCCAGACTAATTGTTACAGGGGAATGATAGCGGAGTAGAGAAACTTGAAATTTCATCGATAGAGGTTACTAATTGTTTATTATATCCATGTAGTTTAATGAGATTTTTCGAAATTGGTTATGTATTTATATCGACGATTTTGATATTTAATATACACGAAGCGTTTGTCGTTCGCTCTTTATGGTTAAGGTAGTAGAATCTTAGCGAAGTAACGTCGGATTATTCGAGTCTTCTCATGCGTCTTCAGACGCTCTTTAACGTTAGCCTTACTGTCTTAAAATATATTGATTTTTTTTTAAATATTATGGAAGAAATGGAATTTACGACGAGAATGAACTGAACTTGTTGCTTGAGTAATTCTGCTCAAATTTTAAGTAACATTTATTTAGACGTTCGTGGATGTTTGCGCGATTATAAAATTTGTAAAAGTGGTTGTGTGACGATTAGAAAACAGTGAAACAATAGTGAACTTGCAGCATAATGCAACGGTCACATTTGCATTACACCCTCTGTCTTAAGAGTACGATTAAGTCTGACGGTGAATAATTTTTTCGAGTCTTCGAAAATTTTCCAAATCCTTATGCCACAAATTCCCTATTGTTCTAGTCCATATTCTTGAATTGAAAGGAGATTCTAAATCGTCCCAACCTATTTTATCTCTTTATCTCTCCATTGTAGTCCCACTCCCTCTCTTTTGATGTTCTTTAAATTATAAAGCTCTTTTTAATCTATAGGATTCATTGTGTAAATAAATTCATGCATGTGGGATGCTGGACAAGAAGTTAGCATCTCATTTTTTTTTCTCGTTTTTTTTGGTTAATGACCAAAACCATTGCTAAAAACCGTGAGGATCTATAGAACTATGCGGGAAGCGCAAAGAACTCCAGGTTTTTTTCGGTTTCCAGCATTTGAGATACTGTTCTCACATTCACCGCAAACTATAAAACTATGCCGGGTACCAAGGGTTTCAGGAACCTGCGCGGAACTGGACAACGAGGGAATGGTCAAAGCTTTTCGTAGGTTCTTCAGTGTTCAGGAGTCACGGGGCTACCTCACAACGTCATTCGAGAGTGCCGTCGGCTCTGTAAGCGATCCTGCACGATTTAGCACGGACACAAACCGTCGAAGGTTCTAGAAGGTTCTCGATCGTATGCGATTCCTGGGTTCGGAGGGTACAATTCTTGGAGTTCGGTATAAAACTCTGAAAATCAGCCTTCGATTCGTGGAATCGACTGTTCTCGTGGCGTCCTTCCTTGAAATCAGAGAGGTCCACGGCGTCGATTTAGCATGGATACGAACCTTCGAAGGCTCTCAAAGTGTCGGTAAATGTCGGTGCAGGAATCTGTTTCCAGGAGCTACTTTTTTATAATCCTGTCAGACGCTATTTTCATGAGTCGCTGCACAACCTGACGTTCATAGACATATACGAAAGATCACCGATAAGTTGTCACATGATATTTTTCCCACCTTAGATTTATAATTCTCCAGAGACTTGACAGGCTTCTATGCTTTCAAAAGAAATCACTTTCAAAACTAACCTAATTTTATCTAAGAGTCCGAGTAACGCTTGAAAAGTGAGTAAAAATGCATTTATAAAAATTAACCTAGATAAAAAGTTAAGAAAATATTTCAAAAATTCACAAATTTCATTCAAAGCACGTGGCATGGCAATTTACCAAACGACAGATTATCTTCGACGAGACAATGGCAACGAGCAGTGCCGTTACACGTGGCTAAACGAAATTTAACATAGGAAATGAAAACGTCACCGCTAACTGAAAAATCGCCTACCTTAACGCGCTATATATGATTTAATAAATATGTCACGAAAAATGTGCGCATATAAAAAGAAATGTAACATTAGTGTTACGTATACTATATAATCCCAAGCTGAACCCTCGTCAAGCTATACCACATACAAGAACCTGCCCCTCATTTAACTTACATGTTTAAGGTGCTAAAAACCAATTAATTTTGCAATCGCATCCCTCAAAATGGCGGCCAGGATCATTAATTGACGAAGAAAATGTCCCACTCCTATATTTCGAGTTTCATTTGTTCGTCCGAGAAATTTGTAAAAGAAATGTCAAAGATTTATTATTTCGTGTCAATAAATTAATTAAAATAATAATAGAAACGTTATTTAATAAGAAAAAAAAAACAAATTTTCCACACAGACCTATGTAACTTGGCAAATTTTTTTTGTAATTTCGTCTGTACTTTATTGACGTCTATTTACATATCAAGATGACTATATGTCATTCGCAGCATCCAAAGGAAGAAAATTCAGTAATGCCACCGGCTATATTGGATTTTCCTTACGTGCCTGATATTCTGAATGAAAAAATAATTTTTGCGATTGAGTATATTGTCGAATTGATTGGACCCTATAACGCATTGTCATTTTCATTTCAACTAATAGTCTTAAGACAAATTTCATTTCGATCAGCGTAAAAGTACCGTTATCCCTGAAATCAGCCTCGTTAATTCAGCTAGGAATTATGATTTTCAAAACTAATAATTTTTTCCCCGTTTCCTCATTTTTCCATACTTTTATTTTCCATACTTCCTTATTATCTCACAAATTAAATTTACCCTCCTTCTTTTGTCGCGCGTCCACCGGTGGACAAAATGGCGAATGTTAAGATGCAAATGATTTCCCTTCGGCGCAGCAAGGATGCTTATGCAGGAGCAGCTTCGCATTTCATTTGAATTTGAACGCGATCCTCCGAAGTTATGCAATTTCTTTTTTTTACGTCCGTGAACTTTTATCGCAGTTTACGAACTGTTTATTCTCGTTGTTCCCAATCGATCGCGCTATTTTGTAATTATTTTTAGCGCGATCGACCAGCAATGTAAATTCGCATTCCATTTGTTAAGTACGTGACGAAGAATTCATTTGGCAGCAATAATAATAATGTCTCTGGGACGACACAGATTTTTCCGTGCTATTGGCTGTACTGTCTGGGACATCTTTTCCATAAATTATTTCGATAAATTTAGCTCGGGTCAATTCGCGCTACGTACATCTATTCGTGGCATTGGATGAAAATAACCGAAAAAGAAAAAAGGTAAATAATTTTAATCTTACCGGTATAACGTCATACCGAGACGTATGACGTCACAATTGGGATATCGTGCGCGCATGCGATGAACTGGAAAAAAGAATTTGCAAATTTTTTTATACACGAACTTTTTCTTTTTTTTAGTATATACTAAATTTGCTATTTTACTTATAATTTATTTTTTTCTTACCTAACTCGGCGCTTGGCACAAAAAATGTTTGCGTATTTATTATTTTAGACCGTAAACGTCAAAATTAATTTGTCACTGGGCGAGAACAGTATTGTGCTTCGCTTTACCGAAACTGATATTTGATAATAGGTGCGGTTATCACGCTATCAAAGATTACCACTGAAAAAGTTTAGCCAGTACAAACATATTGATCCGATCTTTATGGGTGTTGTGCCGCATCAAATATCGTTTGGCAGTGAGGTGGACGCAGCGGGTCTAGCGCGAAGAAATAAAAATTTTGAAAAATATGTTTGATGACAAAAATTGTTTATAATTTAATATCGTTTAATATATATAATAATTGTTGAGGTATCGAAATTATGAGAAAAGATTTTTCATAATTCATTGATGCAGTGCTTTTATAAGAAAAAAAATAATCCTTTGGCGAATGAACAGTAAATGCATTGATTCACAGAGATCATATCTGTAAATAGTGATTTTAAAGAGTATGTCCATATTCGCTGGATACGTTTCTTAAGATGTACATTTACCGTTTGAGATTTGCCTCGGTTATGTATGAGAATTAAATGTTAAAAGTTGTTAAAAAAAATATGCCAATTCCACATCAATTGAATTTGCCGGTTTGTCTTTGTACAATTAATTTTTTTTATTTTGCCTGGTATTCATTTCCATTATTTCTTGGCCGCAAGCAAACCTCACCCTCGAATTTCTTTTGGTTCTCGTGGAATCCATCTTCACTTTGGAGGATCCCTTGTCGATACGAACACACCGTATTTTCGTTTGCAGAGGACGGACAAGATTCCCATTGTAGGCGCGTCCAATTCACATGTATCGAAAAGTCCAATTCCAATCGGACAAATCGTCAAGTTTGGCGGCATTTTGAAAAGCTATACTGACAATGCTCGTACCGCTGTGAAAATAATTGTAATTGTAATTGTTTATTTATTATCAATTAAATTTCACGCTGTTAGATTGACATATTGGTACAATGTAGAAATGAGAGATTTTGAAAAACATCAAACCTATTTTCATTGCACTTCAAGGCTAATTCTAAGGTCGTGTAACTTTAATCAGAATATATACCAATACGTGTATAACATGAATTATAGTTCTACTATAATATATAAAGTATATATATATTTATATATTATAAATGTTTATTATTAAAAACATTTTTTACGAAAACTCCTTGTTTTCGAGATATTCCACTGTCTAAGTTAAAATGGGACACCCTGTATATAGTATACATGTTTACACGCGAATATGCTTTTATCACTTTCACGCAATTTTACAATTTCATATATTACACCCTGTAAATTTTTCCACGTTTCCATGTATCATCTGAATTTTTATATTCGCAGTTATCAAAAGCTTCGCGAAAACGAATAAAAGGGAATTCGCACGTGGAGAATACAAGGTTGTTAAATATTTTGAAATTATCCGATTAAACGAAGTGCCCCGTTTCGCCGCTGGAGGTGCTTTTCTGTCCGCCGGCACAGAATAACAAGCCTAATTTAATCCAATCAATTTATGATAGACTGAAATGAAATTCCCTAATTTCTACAATTCGTCATATAATTTTGCCGTACTTATTGCCATAATATTCTGGCTCTATTACTGTATTACACTTGCAGTTAATACATCTGATATATTATGACGCACTCAGGTAGTGAGAGTAATGGCTAATTAAATGATAAATTTTAGTAACGTGTGGTAATACCGACATTAAAATCGCATGTATAATATATTCGTGGGTGATTAATCCGTCCGAATCCTTGAATGCAACACGAATGATTATGCAGTATGCATTTATGATTGCATCCCAGTTAGAAGCATCTACACAGTTGTCGGCGATACGTTACACGTGAACCATTGGACTGACTGGAAAGTTTGATAACAGAGTTTGACAAAGCTGGAGATATTCTCTTTGAGACGGCATATACACCGTACAGGGAATCTGTCATTTACATTTCATCTGGTATATGGTAATGATAGTTTAACTGTTTAATTAAATTAAGTTTCAGTTAATTCGATCCCTCTGTGAAATAGCGTCATTCGCCTGATGGAGAGTGGAGAAAATATTTACTGAAAAAAAAAGAAAAGATAAACGATTATACAATGGACAAGGGTTTGAAAATGAAATGAAAGATTTCTTATTAAAAATAATGAGCGGATCACGAATAATTATACTCGCCTCGTTAATCTTGATTGCTGTTGACTTCGACCTTTTTTTCTTTATTTGGATTCTCTGTAATAATCAGTGATAATGGGTACGTTTCAGATAATACGTGACTTTTTCATTATAACAGTAAGTTGAGTGCAATTAAGATATCCCAAGATGTCAAGTTGACTTTTTGCTTACTGTTGCACCGTCGTGTCACTTAAATGCTTTAAGTGTAAGCGCAAAGTGATTAATTTACGTTACATTCTACTTTAAGGATCTAATGGCGCAGAGAACATGAGGCGAAAGAGTGGCATTCGGTAACGAGGGGTTGTCGGATGAGCCACGTTATTAACGTATAATCGACTTCATCTGGTAAGATCCGTTATGAATGATCTTAATGGTTCCTGTTATCTGAAATATGATCTGTTAATTGTAATAAATTAATAGTAAGACTCGTCAGACTAATATATTAATTTTTTCTTTTTACCGTTACCGAGGCTATACTCTTGTCAATCTCATATAAAGCAATTATCGTTAATTGCTTTAGTATTATCATACTCCAATAAGTAGCAGCAAAACTGAAGTTCTGGATAGAACAATCTCGATAAGCTTATCGCTATTATCAAATGGACTTTCGGACGGGCAGAATTGAAGCCATCTATATTATTATTATTCCTACAGGTGGAAGAAATCCATAGACTTTCGTCACTGTCCACCACTTTTTAGTCCACCATTTAAAGCCGTCCATGAGGCTGTATTTATCGGCTGTCCGACAATTCCACTTCCGATACTTCCCCTTCCGACACTTCCCTTTCCGACACTTCTTCGTCTGGACATTTCTTGGGAAGATTACGATTTCTCTGGCACCTTAATTTGACTGCTGTTTTGGATAGTACTTTTGACGTGGAACAAAAAAGAAGTGCTGGACGAAGAAGAGT
Organism: Trachelus tabidus; assembly: GCA_030142655.1. Lineage (NCBI taxonomy): Eukaryota > Metazoa > Arthropoda > Insecta > Hymenoptera > Cephidae > Trachelus > Trachelus tabidus. Next base: position 538,400 of record JARQTI010000519.1, on the reverse strand, counting down.
CGCAAGGGGAAATGGTGGACGATGAACTGTCGTGACGCCGCTGGAGATTCACACCCGTGTAGCACTTCAATTTTTGAAAAATTCATATTTTAACGATGTCATGTAGCAGAACTATTGTTAAAACCTATCAGGAACTATAGAACTCCTCGCGAACTATTCAAAAAGCTTAATGTTGAAACATACTACAACTACCCTACAAGTCCCTACAAGTCCCTACCAATCCCTACAAAACCCTACAAAACTCTACCAATCCCTACCAATCCCTACAAATCCCTACAAAACCCTACCAATCCCTACCAAAATGCTGCAGCTGACCTTCCCATGCAGTCCCTCAATTTTTGGAAAATTCGTATTTTAACGTTGTTAAGTAACGGAACTATTGTTAAAACCTATCAGGATCTATAGAACTCCTCGCAAACTATTCATAAAGCTTAATGTTGAAACATACTAGAGACTATACTCTTTCGAATGGGACTAATTGGAAAGGTTAGCAAATGATAATTTTTCAAAGAACTCAGAATTATGGTGTTTAAACGTTGTACATATTACGTACTTATCATGAATTAAAAAAAAACTGTTCAGGTTAGAGGACGGGTTATCTTCAAGGACAGGTCCAGGTCAGGTGAAAGTCAGGTCACGGTCGAAGCCGTTGGTCAGATCAATTTGGGTGAAGCATGTATGAGTTAGCACAGTCCTCCCTCTCCTCCTCCTTCTCTTACCCTACAAGTCCCTACTAATCCGTACCAATCCCTACAAAACCCTACAAAACCCTACAAAACCCTACAAAACCCTACCAATCCCTACAAAACCCTACCAACCCCTACAAAACCCTACCAATCCCTACAAAACCCTACCAGTCCCTACCAATCCTTATTGAAGAAGCCTATTGTTGAATCATTTTTAAGAAATTTTTAAAAATGCGGTGTTGCAGCTGACCTTCCCGTGTAGTCCCTCAATTTTTGGAAAATTCGTATTTTAACGATATTACGTGACGGAACTATTGTTAAAACCTATTAGGAACTATAGAACTCTTCAAGAACTATACAAAAAGCCTATTGTTAAATCAATTCTGAGAGATTTTGAAAAAGTGGGGTGCTGGAGATTCACACCCGTGTAACACTTCAATTTTTGAAAAATTCATATTTTAACGATGTCATGTAGCAGAACTATTGTTAAAACCTATCAGGAACTATAGAACTCCTCGCGAACTATTCAAAAAGCTTAATGTTGAAACATACTACAACTACCCTACAAGTCCCTACAAGTCCCTACCAATCCCTACAAGTCCCTAACAATCCCTAAAAAACCCTACAAAACCCTACCAATCCCTACAAAACCCTACCAATCCCTACAAAACCCTACAAATCCCTACAAAACCCCACCAATCCCTACCAATCCTTATTGAAGAAGCCAATTGTTGAATCATTTTTAAGAGATTTTGAAAAAGTGGGATGCTGGAGATTCACACCCGTGTAGCACTTCAATTTTTGAAAAGTTCATATTTTAACGATGTCATGTAGCAGAATTATTCTTAAAACCTATCAGGAACTATAGAACTCCTCGCGAACTATTCAAAAAGCCTATTGTTGAATCATTTTTGAGAGATTTGGAAAAAGTGGGGTGCTGGAGACCTATAGCGAACCGAACCTATAGCGTAATTCTTTCGAAGCACAATACAGAATGGAACTCTATGTAGCTGGACTCTATTAAAACCAAGCGAGCTATTCTTTTCAAAGAATTGTATAAATAAAATCGTAGGAATAAAAATCGAGGAGTGGGAAAATTAGAATCTGGTCATAGTCATAAAAAATCAATATATCTCGGAAACTGCAAGAGTTAGACCTATAAGACATATACTTTTTTGTTCCACGTCAAAAGTACTATCCAAAACAGCAGTCAAATTAAGGCGCCAGAGAAATCGTAATCTCCCCAAGAAATGTCCAGACGAAGAAGTGTCAGGACGAAGAAGTGTCAGGACGAAGAAGTGTCAGGACGAAGAAATAACCGAACGAAGAAATAACCGAACGAAGAAATGACAGGACGAAGAAATGACAGGACGAAGAAATGACAGGACGAAGAAGTGTCCGGACGAAGAAATGACCGGACGAAGAAATGACCGGACGAAGAAGTGTCCGGACGACGAAGTGTCGGACGAAGAAGTGCTGGACGAAGAAGAGTCGGAAGAGGAAACGGTGGACGATGAACTGTCGTGACGCCGTGTTTATCGCTTCGGTTGTCATAACTGTTACCAGTGGCGCCATCGAGCGTAAGTAAAATTTTAAAGCTCGCGAGTCCCAACGCACGAACTGAAATGGTGGATTTGAAAAATTTGCAGAGTAAATTCTACCCAGTCAAGTTCACTTTGGCAAGAAGCATGTAGCTGTCGTCGAGACCGGAATCAGGAAGTCGTCCTGACGCCATTTTGAGAGAAGAAAAGTACGTGGTCGTCCGTAAAGCACTTCCGCGAGGCAGTGCGAGCTTACGGGAGTGTGCGTTTGAGGATGTATTGTCTGAAAAAAGAAATCCAGCCATCAAGCAAAGCTACGCGGGGTGAAAATCTACGTGATAAAAGTGGCAAGTTTTCATACCGTAAAAACGCAAAAGTGTTTCGTCGTCCGTTCCGCGCGAGACGTAAGAATTGTCGCTGAGCCCAGGCGTGTAATTTATGGAAGCAAAATTATGATACAAGCTGTACATAAAAGAAATAAATGATCCTTAGTCCGTTAAGTAATATTCTGTCAATTGGTATTGACCGAACATCGTATTGTTATTGGTCTTAAAGTTTTAATGAAATTGTTCTGCTTACCGTTATGGGAAATAATCCAATAATTAAAGCATCCATTTGATTCCTGCCGATAGACCAGGGCTGATAAATGTCCCTGGTGATAATTCTGTTTACACGCAACTTCCTCTACCTGGAGTCGTACACGTGCACACCATCGTAGTTAAAGTTCTTATCAGCACTGGTTCACCTGTCTAATTCAGATACTGTGGAGCATTAAAGGGATCGAGTAAAATGTCATAATCTCAAAATTGGATTATCTTGATTCATAAGTTTTTAATAAGACGTCCTTATGGTATCAGTACCCGTATTTTTTTTCAAGCTGTATCGTTACTTGCGTAATTCTTTTTTGACGAATTAAACAAATTCAGATGTGAGTTGCATGTAATTTTTTTTAACCTGTATGCCGGCTGTGCGTATGTTTCGTGTCCTTGATTTTGAATTATTCGTAATTTGGATTAATACGCGTGCACTCTGATTGGATAAGAGAGTTCAATACATACATTCTTTATAATTTGTGATTTTCGTAATCGGATATTTAAAATGGACGTTGAAAGTTTGCAGTTCCTTTCGAGTGTTGATGTAACGCTTTATGAACTGTGCAGAGTGATGGGGAAAATGTGCAAGTCGACGCTCATACCTCGAATGTTGTATGAATGTCGGTATGAAAAATTGAAAATTTTCAATAAAGAAAAACGACTTGTAATATTTAGCATCCATAATAAAATACAAACGTTTTCTTTCTCGGTTGTAAATGCTCAGACCATTTTCACCCGGTTGCGGTACTTTTGACAGGCTTCAATCCTAATTTTCGTTTTTCACTTGAACATATCTGTATCGTCCTGAAAATCAAATTTGAGATTCGTTATAAAGAAAATACTGCACGCATCAATATAATTATAATTTTACGACGCGGACCCCCTTAACATTTCACAAATGGAGAATTAGGATATAATAAGTATTTTTTAATGACTTTTAAATGTAGGCCGTTAAACATTTCTGGGTTGTAACAATTTCAATTTCATAGTAGAGTGGCAGCGAGATATACATATATATATATATATATATATATAGCTGCTATCAAGATGCGCTCGACGAATATCGAATTCTCTCTTGACGAAGTAATTTCCTTCATTAAACGCGGTCGTATCAGTAAACTTGGTAACTCATGAAAATGAATGGACATCCCGTGGAATCGCGCGAAGAAACCGGCAAAGCGTCACTGTAAACAGAAGGCACTGAGAACGGAGTCTCAATGAAAATAACATCGAGTCGCGGAACTCGAAAATGTTTGCGTTGCTGTTTCGACGCGCGTAGTACAGATGGCGCTGTGTGTCGTGAAATGCCGCAAGCCGTTAAAAATAAATGACGTTACATACGAGCAGTAAACAAATACGTGCTTTCCTGTAAATTGGATAGAATAATTCGAATCAAAAAGATAAATAAATAAATTGCTTATGTAGGTGCACTAACGGGGATCCGCCTGAAAAGAATAGACAGTTAAAGGGAATCCCTAAGTAAATTGTCTTCCCCGTACGTTTAAACAGTTTTCAATTTAAATGTGCGCCAAATTCAATTTCCTGCCACGTGAAACGTGACAATCGATTTGGCGAGTGACGTCATTCATACAACAAACCACTGTATCGTGTGATATCGATAAAACATCGGCAAGTTCTTTGTTAATACTCGTTTAATTAAACGTCCTATGACGTTACGTTTTATCAGAGTTCAGGACTTGCCAATATTTTCTGAGCGTTCAAAATGATGTCGACATCGTGACGTAAAACCTCTGATCGAACTTCGAGTTTGCCGTGGCTCTAAGGTTACATTACGATATTTATTGCCAGTCCTCCGAGTATAGTTGTGTCTCACTCAATTGCATGCGGATAAATAATGTTGGATTCCCAAGTGTAACGACGAGTCGAGGTTTTAATATTTGTATCAACTCGACGATCCGTGTTGGGAATTACTATGATCCTGACATTATTCCTAACCTAACCGAGTGGTAGGCACTTGTGCTGCTGACTGTCTAATTGCTTACTGCTCTTTCTGTTTTTTAAGGTCTCTTGAGGGTGGTTTTTGAGATTTTGAAATGTGAAGAGGGAAAATGCTTTAGATTTTGGAAATTGTACATTACGGTAGCTATACGATGGAAAAGGCCTTTTCTGAGTTTTTACGGTTTGGTTGTGGTTTTTAAGGATTGACCGATATTTCTAGGATAATGGGTCTTGAGTCCTTATGAGACGTATGCAAATATAATAGGAAAAGTGAAATAAGTGCTAGGGATAGAGGTTGGTCACGTTCATGGAAAAATTGGAAATAAAATAATAATTCAGAGGTTTACACAACAATAAGAACATGAACAATCCTTACAGTACTCACAGTGAATTTTAGAATTTACTTTAAATTGTTCGATATGCTAACACTTTTTTAAAAATATTTCTACGTAACAGACCCGGGTTGATTAAACGGGAAGAGAAGAATAGCCCAGAGCTGCTGATTCAATAAACCTCTCTTTTCATTTTACAGAACAATGAATATCAATGATCGACTGTGAATATGAATTAACAAAAAATTGCGTACTGGTTTTGTTGTTGCTTAACTCAAGTCTTAATGATTTTTGTAATTTTTCCCATCAAAAATATTTCACGTGACTTCCCAGTATCGGTTGTAGCTTCGTATCGCCAAGCAGGAATCAAGAGATGTCAGTAGACTACGATAACTAATTCCATCAGGAAACGGAACCATAATTACGAGGAAGTGTTGTCGGTTTTGAGGAAGGATTGACAGGTGGGGTCAGAGCAACGGAGAATTACGAAACATTAATCCTTCCTAGATAAGTTTGACAGTTAATTCTGTTGGACAGTTTATCCTTTTGTCAAAATTACTACACAATACATAACGAGTGTTTTCTATGTAGAGAGTGAGGCGATTTCTTCTAGAACATATATATATATATATACACACACACACATGAATATACAGGGTTATTCAGTAGAAACGTACCACCTGAAGTTAGCCAATCCATTTAATTCCTATGGTAAAACCATGTTCAGGTAGTGCGTTTCTACTGAATAACTCGTATATATAAATAATCTCTAGCGGTTTACCCTTGCATTGTTATGTAATCCAGTCTACATTCGGTGAATCCCCCATTTCTCTCTAGTATGAAGTTGGACGCGAGACGCCGTGGACACATTACTTTTTCAGTAGCTAACGTCATGTCGGTTTAATTTATCGTCGTGAACTTTACCGCACACCACAGTTCCCAAGAATATCTGGGTTGTCGCTGTAAGCTTGTTTTTGGGAAATATATAATTCTAACGAGACAATATACAAAAATATGTTTATAAAAAAGTTTTTACTTTTGCGATTTTACTTCGACTTGTTTTGACCAGCGTAGTCGCGCGCCAGTCGAACGTGTAATGGCGGACGTTTGTGTACTTCGGGACGATTCTCGTGATTTTATGATTTTCGTAGAGAGCAACTCTCTGTATTCGCCACCTTCATGTGCCATTTTGAGGTTAGTGCGTACATACGTGAAATGATTGAAGCAGATAAGAGATATCAATTATTCTACACGACGTAAATAACTTCCAGTTGAGTGGTAACAGTGAGTGATTCTAAAAAATTCGTAACGTAACGGTTTTCAATTCAAAAGTAGTCGAGAATCGTTATATCAGCCTAGTTTATTGTTCAATTTCGATTTTTATACCCGCCATATATTTTCTTTATCTTGTATTAATTACACAAATCCAGTATCGGTAATGTCACTTATTGTTAGTAAGATTGTGCTATTGAGTCGATTTTCATGTAAACTTCGTTCACGTGTAGCTTAGAAACAGCGAATTTATTATGATGATATTCGTTCCTTCGATAAAAAATTGTTTAGCTATTCGATGGATGGCTTTAATTTTCTACGCGATGCTGAGCGATGACAAAGTGTTATATCCTGCAGCCGCTTGTACTGTATATTATCCAAGCTAACGTAATCTAACCTATAACATAATTCAAGTCAAACCAAGGAATTCAGATGCGTGTGAAGTTAGCAAATCAACTTTCAACAAATCACAAATAAATGGAACTTTTTTTTCCCATGTAATTGAGTTCTATAATTTCTGATACATTTTAGCAATGGCTCTTGCGATTTTACCGTCCAAAACCAAAAAAGATTTTTAAAAATATCTGCTATCTTCCCGTAGCAAATCGTTTTTTCACTGTTGGTTTTCTTTGGATAAAATCGCGAGGATTATTACTAAAATATAACAGAAAATATTGAACTCAGTTTCATGCGAAGAAAAATTAAAAAAAATAAGGTTGGAAAAATGATCTGCTAACTTCCCGTAGTGCAGCATTTTTTCAATATTGGTCTTTTTGGTTTAAATCGCGAGAACTATTACTTAAGTGAAACACAAACTATAGAGCTCAGTTGAATGCGAAAAGAACTTCCATTTATTTGTTATTTGCTGGAAGTTGATCTACCAACTTCACACGCATAAAATTCAGGACCTGTCGTAATTAATGGGAATTTCAATTGCGTACTCACAGTATACGGATTCCAAGCAATTAACGTTCGTCACTCTGTTCAATTAAATATTATACCGTGGGGTCATGGAAAATTCGGTTTATCACGCGTTTCATAAGTTTATCATTGTTTTATTTGACTTTACGGAGTTTTCATTACACTGCCGAACGAAGCATCCACCATTCCCATTCCGATACCACATAACAAATTAATGCTTGCAATGTGGCAATGTGGCAATTAATGGGCAACATGGAAATTTTCTACCCTGTGACAAAAAAGTTACAAGTATTTTGAAACATATTTTTAAATTAAAAATTCTTACATCGCAGACGCGTAATCGTTACTCTGCTGTGATGCAATCGTTGGGAATCAAAGAAAAGATTAGGGTAATTTCCATTTTTTGTACTCTCAGATTTTTCAAAAATAATGTCCCACCGTTGGACTTCTTTTATATGAAAAATACTTTCGCATTGGTAACGCAATGTTTAGCGAATCTATGTAATTATTCGTATGAGAAAATTAATCCAAATGAAAATTAGGAGTAAATATTAATTTGCACGCAAAGCCGGATGTTAATTTATGTTTTGCTTATGGAACGCAAAATTTGCATAGTTTTTCTTACTGATTTTATGCATTGGCCGGACGTATCTTTATTCGTATGAATATATATATGTAGTTAAGGGAAAATGTACAATTTTCCATAGCTGGATTACTGAAGGACGTACGTATGTGTGTACGTGCTTTCGCTGAAGTAGGTAGCAGCTCTGCTCTTGAGTCACCCGGTATAAATTGCGACAACTTGATAAAGAGTTACATATTTAAAAGTTAAAAATTTTCGTCCTTCCAGCGTACCCCGATTTTTTACTACTTTTTTTTTTTCAAATTAACGGTTTCACTCGCTATCTACGCCTTTGCGTTTTTCAAGCTGCAAGGACGAAAAATTAAACGTATTAAAATCCAATTCTGTTACATTGAAAATTTCCTTACTCAATATTTCAAGCTATTTCGATAACGTGCGGACGCAGCTAGAAATTTGGAAAATTAATTTTCACTTCGGCTTTCAAGTATCCATTTTTATTCACAAAAGTGGTGTACCTGTCATCATCCACTGTTTTCTATGGTAAAGATAAATGGGATGTGTATATATATATATCCTATGGGTATATATACACATTATATTAGCCATGTAACATATATATAATTTTTTGTCGGGTGTATACATGTAAATATAGCACTGTATCCACAGAACTGAATCTTTTAGTAGGATTTCTCTAATCCCTTGTTTCAAAGGATTTTTTGCTTGGGGAACGAAGTTGAAGAGAAATAAAAAAAAAGGGATACTGAGCATAACTTTTTCCCTGCCTTTTCCGACAGATGAGAATCTTTCCTTTATCAGGCTCCGCTTTTATCTTTTTGATGCAGTCCAGTATATTTATTGCTTTGCCAAAAGATGACAGAAAAGGGAATAAAGTTTCGTATTCAATGTTCGCGCGCCATTGGACTTTCATTCGCGTCGACATACGTAACAACGTTGACGGATGAGGTTAAGTAGACTGGACATCTTATGATATGTGATGTCACGCGAGAAAGGGGTGTCGGCGAACATCTACAGGTTAGGACTTTACCCATTGATATGCTGTATATAGATATACATTGTATGTATCAGAATTAGGACACAAAATACAAAGGCATGTCTAATCTACTTAAATTCAGTCAAAGGTAACTGCGTTCTTCACTAGATCGGTCGGTAACTGAATTCTGCATTATCGACTGTGCAATTTTTTTCTATCCGTAAATTAAGTTGATAAAACTTTCTTTATTCGGACACAGCTCTATTCGTATTATCTTTCGGGAATACACAATCTGCGTGAACTTCTTTCTAAATCGTTTAATTCCCCAGGCCTTTATAACCAATAAAGGCGGATGTTAAATTAGTCCCGCGAGAACGATAATAACGGAGTGTCGTAATTCCTTCAGGAGAGCCCGCATACAAAAACCAATATAATTTACGTGGGGAATGAAACAAAAATTGGTATGAAGAATCTTGCTCGCCGGATTTTCGAGACGTTGAAGATTCCCCACGGGACACGTAAATGATTAATGACAAAAATCCATCACTGTGTACGTCTTCTGTGAAATAAATCTTGAAATCTCTTTTTTTTTTCTCGTCGATCATTCATCATTTGTCCTTTACCCTCAGACATAGGCTGTCGCTCATTTAAATCACTGAAAATTGTCTGACTAAATATCTCTTTGATTAAGAATTATTTTTTTACTTGGTACTGATGATTTTTTAAGTTATCACTAGCCTCCCGGTGGGGGTGGGGGTGGGGGGGGGGTGCAGATAAATGCACTCTTGCGCTAGCTCGGCGTTTTACCTTCATTTAATTTTCGTCTTTTTTTTTTTAATAAAGCTTTATATCGACCATTTCACAGTCGCTATTGGCAATGGCTGACAGGTATCCGTTTTTTTTTAATATACTGCGTGAAAGCTTTTTTTCCATATAGAAACCAATGAATAAATCAATGATCCCATCGAGTGAACTTGCCAGTTATGGTTTTACCTTGAAATGAAGTTATTATTATACTGTGCAGCGAGCTGAAGAATTTATTAAATTTATTCTAATTCACTATCTGATCCGATCCCTTATCATCCTTTATACAATTGCTGCGACATTGCTCTGTGACCCCATTTACGATTTCTTGTATTTTTCTTCGCTGTTCAAGGATCTTGTCGACACCTCGGTTAACTATTTTTTATATATTTTCGATAATCGAACTGTGACGCTTCTTTCCTTCTTACATTGGAAATCGCAGCGGCCAATGAAAATTCTCGAGGAAGGATAAAGCCGTCGTAGTCGTATGTGTTTTTCTTCGATTTTTCTATCTACCGAAAGCTTTTATACAAGGATCGATAAGGGATCGATACTATTTTTTATCACCTTACTGATAATAATCAGTCATAAATTTGACGATTGGATGCGATATGGCACGATGCGATTTCGATGCTTTTTTTCTTTTATCCTTATCAGATAACAGATTTTGCAAGTATGCACATTTTTTTCGGGATCCGGCTGTGTTTTTTATTTTTTCCACTGTACACGTGGATGCTGTGTACGATAAGAGTGATAAGGGACAGTCGATGTTATCTGCTTGAAAATCGAGGGGTCGGTATTTACTTAAAATCGAAAATTTACTTACTTAGTGATCGTTACATTGTATACATTTTTTTTTTCCTGTACCAATGGTTAGGCACTTTTCAGTAACAATGGCTAATCTTATTCTTTCATTGGAATTGTAAAGTCCATCTTGTACCAGAATCCACCATTTGCATTTTCTTTTAAACCGGAAGTGTTCTGTTCAAATACCCGTGACCCGAAGGGACGCCATTCATTTCGACCCTTCTTACAATTCGTGACCTTCGAATCGTTATACCAGGAACGTCCGATGTTTTTTTTCCTCTCTTTTCACCGACTTATTTATTTTCCACTTCTTTTCTATGTTCCTAGCCCGTTCACTACTTGAAACACGATTATCTTGCCCCGTGAATTGAAGTTTTTGAACTGCTTTCAAAATGTTCGAAAAAAAAATGCGGACTCACAACACGCGATACGTTTTATTTTATTTACAAGTAATCATCGAGATCTATTTACAGGGTGATCATGAAGTAAATTCACGATAAAAAAATTCCTTGCCCATTTCAGTCGATTCCAATCGGGATTTTTTGACGGGGAATTTCAATTTTTTAACTACGCACATGAACATAGCATCGTATATCTACAAAGGAATAAAATAAAAATAAATATTCAAAAAGTCCAAAATGCCTTGTGCTCAAAAAATTTTTTGCAAATATTTTCCTGCTGATCTTAGCTATAGTATCGATTGACTGTCTAGTAAAGTAAGACGCGTAGCGCTAACCTAATCAGTGACTATTGCCGTTACGGAAGGGGAAATTCGATTTCTTCTGCCTCCAAAATTATTTTCCAAAAACTTCCAGGCCATCCCAGATATCGATTGACTGTCTCGTGAAGTAAGACGTGCGGAGGTATCTAATCTGCTAATATTGCCGTTACGAAAGCGGATGCCCGTGGGTGAAACGTGGATATTGCAAAAATACCCCTCTTCGTAAGATAGGAAAGGCTACAAAATCGATGCTTATCAACAAAGTGGAAACAGCTCAGCTGGAAAATGAGCTCTATTATACGTTGACACGCGGCACCACCGAATAAGGGTTTCACCTTTATCTTTTAAGGGGGATGTTTCTTAAAGTATCGTTACGTCACGGCAATTCGAATTCGATAATAGAAATATTCCATGAAGGAGTTCAAAAATACGTTACCTTCGTCTCCATGCGCCGAGAACGTATTTTTCGTTGTCGTTCTAACCATCTTCGGTCGCTCTATTGTTTTAGTTTAATGGCGGTAAATTCAAAAAACTAAATTTTCGATCGGTCGATTACTTTTTTAATACAAAAAAAAAGAAGCTGCACGTTAGATGTAAAGTTTAAATATTTTATATTCGGCTTGTCAGAAGAAAAAAATGTTTTAGTTGCACCGGGTAGTGTTTAAAATTTATTTTCAAAATTTAAAGTTAATTGCGGACGGGTTTGAACGTCAGACTGGAAGATAAAAAATGGCGAGTAAATGATTCACCCACTATAAACAAAATCTAATAAATTAACAGATAAACGTATCAGAAGCCTTCAGGATTTGACGTGGATTAATGGACGGTCTTCTTCGTCTTGGTCAATTTCTCATCTTAATTCCGTGACTTATTGTTTCCAAGAAAAAAAAAGAAGAAAAACGGAAGCCTCAATTATCGTAAATAATTAATTAGCCTTGGCCGGACAGTGGCGGGAAAATTGAATTGTGTCACTCTGCACCCGAAAGTTCAAAATTTATTCTAAGGCCGTTGACATTAATCATGTCACGAATTACGGTATCCATAGATGACCTTTTTTTAATTTTGACTATACGAAGACTTTTTAATTTTTTTTTTCAATTTTATCAACACAATTTTTCAACCGGAAGCGTCGCGATGCGACAGAATTGCTGTAGATTTACAAGTGTCTTGCGGAACGTCTGACGTATTCTGTAATATTTCAAAGAAGACAACATTCCTTGTATCACTGTATTGTACAGTCTGATGTAGAGGGCGTGTCAAAAGTTGTAGTAAAAATGAAAATGATAACGTCGAAATAAATGGATAAGAAGCGATGAGCGATGGTAGAAAAACACGAGGATGAACAGCGGGTCGAAAATTTCCTAGTTTCCTACGATAACAGTCTGGTGAGGGAGAAAAAAATATTATTCAAAAAAAAAAAAAAGAAATGCATTTATATAAGGCGTCCGAAGATAACGTTACGGGATGATAAGAACGTGACGTAATTCTTAGAAGTATAATTTTTTTAACGATATTCACTATAGTCATTGTTACCGTTAGAATGTATTCTAACCTTGTTGTCGCATAAATCATTCTTAATAAGTTGTCATTTCTTCAAAATACTCTTATCAGTACCCGTTAACTTTCTGTCGATGTCTTTATCACGTTACGATTCCCACGACACTTTCCTAATTCATGCCGGCAAAGTTTTCGGTCTAATCCATTTGAGATTTGAAGCACACCAGCGAGCAAGAATAAAGCGGAGTTTATATACCACAATAACTTTAGACCATCAAACGTGATCCTAAGGTTGAAATGACTTTTTTTTATCGGCCTCTAATAAATTTAAGGACTAAATAAACGTTAGCATTCTATAAACTTAAATCGACGAATAAATTCGAAATTACATAGCCGGTACAACCTCTAGCGGTTGTCGACGCAAGCGACATCTGTGAGAAGTGAAGTTAAGCTTTGTCCGATCGGCCCTGCTTAGTCGGTATAGTCCTCTGGCACTTGGCCCCCCTATCAGGGCATAAAGCCAAAAAGGAAAAAGAAGAAGAATGTACAGTCCGTTCATAAATGAACTAGCCTTGGAGGGACGAACTTCCTATGGGTATTAAAACACATCAGTACCCCAGAAAGGACTTTTAGCTTGTACCGTAGACAGATATCAAATGTTTATTTATTTCCCTTCAAAGCCGTCACGTGATTGGTTCTCACCAAGTTCTGTAAGAATACGGCAGTGATTGCACTGTAAAGAAAGTGCTCCAGTAGTGACTTTACCTGAAGTGACTGTTGCTTGATTAAATTTTTGATTACATGAAAAAAAAATCAAAATTGAATTATACTCATTCACAATTTATTTCAGGCTTCGTCCATTGATATCGACACCAGTCGTTCCAATAAGTTCGATGCACATTCGGTTGAACCTTCAACAAGAGAGATTTACTTTCCATTATGATCGGGGCATTGTTGAGGAATAATTAATTTCCTTGGATTTGCCAACTTTCCTTCCACTTAGATTTACCGACAGGATCTTATTTGGAATCTGAGATAAAGAGTAAGTTCTTTTATTTTATTTTTTTTTTCAAAATTTTTCTCTCAATTTCATTGAAGACTGGATCTCCGTCTTGCGACCGATTGCATTAAACAGACATATCGGAATGGTATTAAGGAATGTTGAAAGACTAGGAAAATGTCTGGCAAACTGATCTATTTGATTAATTATATTTTTAATTACTCCAACGTTCGAACCACGAGAATAATGCTAATTGGGATCCGACTAATTATAATTATTTTCCTTTCTTCCAGATACATTCCTCTGGGTCTCCTGCTTCTGATGCGTTTCGTTTCCTCGCTATTGGACGCAAGTCCTCCGGTTAATGAAACCGAGAGCCAACTGGATCCTTTCGATTTGACATTCGTTTCAATTTCTGGACTGGAATGTAATTGCATCCAGCATCAACACGAGACGGATTGTCGATGCAGAGGCGACAGCCTGTACTCCATACCATCGAATCTGACCGATTTGACAATTTTGTAAGTACTTTTAATTAGTGTTATCAGTTGAGAGACCGGTTTATCTATGATCAGTTAAATCACAGGAAATCCCGATATTAATTATCAGCTTTAAGCGTTATCGTGGTACAGAGATACCTGTCAGGTGTAAATCGGCAACGGAGACTCAGCCCTGGTTTGAATTTTTGATGGGCACAATTAATATTTCCTAATTTTCACACCAGCTTCCAGGATCTTTGACTGGTAAAACACAACGGAGAGAAGCGACTTCTTGTAAGCGGAAGGTCGCTGAAGAAAGAAAAAGAAGAGGAAAAAGTCAATGGAATAAAAGAGCAGGAAGAAGGGGAAAGGAATTGCGGGGGAAGTTAATTGGAAGTGAGGAACGAACGAGATAAATCGGACAGGTGGGATGAGATTCGACGCGAATTTAGTAATAGAAGCTGAGTGCCAGACGCAGCGCGGCGATTCCGTTTCTAAGGAATTTCAGGACAATGCAGGAGCCGCAGCGTTGAAAGTGCCGGAGAGCAGAAAGATTGAAGTCAGGAAGTGTTTACACGAAGTTTCATGAAGTTTCTTCTCTTCTTTGATTAGATTCAGTCGAAGAGGTTAGGTTCTAAGGGCGGTACGGTGCATTCCCTAATGGCAGATATAGTAGAGATAAGGTGATAACGATAAGAGGACGATTAAAGTTGTAACTATTAATATTTGAAGAACTGTGCGGGAGTATCTGTGGGAATATTTTTTTTGACAACTTCGTATCGATCATTAACGCTGTGAGAATTTTTGATAGGAAAATTGAAAGTTCCTGATAACCTTCGTTGTTTGTACAATCTTTAAATCGCCGTTACCTCTGCTTCTTAAGGAAAGCAGCTTTTGCCTTTAGTGGATACGACAAACTGATCGATACTGTTTGAAGTCAATTGCCAATTTTTATGCGAGGCTTTAAGCTCGAGTGAATCGCGTGACGCAGTATCCGGATATTGTTTCAGTCACCAGTAAGAATTTTATTTTGTTCTCAAGAATATCTCCCAGTGTCCGGCTTGGATTTTGGGTGCCAAAATAGAAGCTGTTTTTATTGATCATAGGATCTTTTTCTTCGACTCACTCTGTTATGACATTATCCATAATACCCTGGAGGGTTACCCAAATCTCGCTCGTATAGACTTCATCCATAAATTCCTTGTAACTTCTATTTCGTTTCTTTTTTTTTTGGGATATTGGACTTCTTGGGTTCGTGGCGTGTTCGAAAGATATTTACAAAACACAGGGAAATTCGACTGAATTTACTTATCCGCCTAGTATTACTCCAGGGACTCTCTATCTGTTGTAAAATTCTACATGGGAATAATTAATTAGCTGCTGATAAGTTATCATACCGAGTGGCCTAATTGAAAATATTAACAATGGCGAAATAGAATTACGAATTGTGTAATAACTCCAGTTACTTTCACATAACTAAAGATACGAGTAATAAATGTCACGAATAGCTCGAGGAAAAAGTGATAATATTTATTTTATTTATTTCTTTTTTTTTCTTGGCTTTCAGTAGAATGCTCAGGGGAGGCAGAATCCATTGAAACGCAAAGATTCAAACCTGAAAACGCAGGCTGTAATTTATCAAGACTTTACGGACTGTCATATATAAGATTGAAAAGAACAACGGAAATGGATAAATTAGCTGAGTCAAAGTGGCGACGTAGCTTAAAAGAAGAGCGAAGAAGCTTGAAGAATGATGGTGGCTGGATTTTGTTACTACAGTAGGGTGGCGGGGAATGCATTGGCATATCAGAGAAAGGAACTCGACAAGGGACTGCCAAAAAGAGGGATCAAGATAGGGTGGGAGAAAAAAAAAGGATTCGCTTCTGTATAGAAGTTCGTGGTTTTTCGTTGGACGTCCATATTTCAAGAGGGTCGCAGCGAATGAGCCGTTACTCTGAAAAAAGATGCTCCAATCACTGAATCAGCGCCATTAATTTCAGAGGACTTTGTCACCGGGCACAAGGACGAATTTCGAAAATCGACTATTGACCAAAATTAAAATTTAAGGGGGCGCCCGGTTGCCTCTTATCATTATGATTTATGTACAAGGGCCGACGGCGGGTCAATTGTTTGATTTTAAAAATTATATTTAGCGTACCGAATATTAAGAAAGTTCTGCTGAAGAGTATAACACCGATACGAAGTATCTCCATTGTGATTCAAAGTCACAAATAATTTCTCACAATTTTTTTTATAACTTCCGAAGACTTTCTTCCACAGAGGTGCCATATGTATATCTATATATACCTCAATTTCTATACCCTCAACGTCATCAGGCGCCACGTGTCATTTTGCATAATTTTCTGTAATTTTCTGCTAAAAAGCATTTCGAGAACCTCCGAAATTTCTCACAAATGGCGTCCGTATTATCTCCGAACTTCTAAATAATTTCCTCCTCTTTCTCCGGCTTTCTCTTTCCCACTGCTGGTCGCTGCCTTTATCTCAGATTTGTATCAACATCCACTGTTCAAATTTTCGACCGAGGCCTCGTCTATGATTGTATACCCAGAGCAATCTAGAGCCACCTAACCTTACCTGACCGAAACCGTACATATATGTCAGGCTAAGTTAATGAAATTTACATGAAATTTTAGGCATTTGTTTGCCGAGTAAATGCCGCGTGTCGAATTAACCTAAAAATAAATTTTCTCCAAGTTTATCGACCGGCACAGGGGAAGAGGCGTCTGAGACGGCATGCAATTTTCATTTGTTATTCGCTATGCGGAATATTATACAGAATTTGTAATTCTCTGGCTACACTGGGGAGTACTTGTTAATATTTAAGGCCCTGTTCTTGATCCTTGCTGTATTATTTAACAGCACCCTACAATTATAGCGTCATTGGCTATTTATAGAGCTTTCCCTTGGAGCCAGCCAATGAGGATCGTACATCCACTTTTATCAAATTAATTTCATGAGCTTACGTCACTTGGCGTAAAAAGATATTTTCATGAACTTTTTTTTATTCTTTTGGATCATAAAAGCTATTTACGTATTGATTGATTTTTTTAAATGTGTGGTTATTCATTAATCGAACAATATTGATTCCTATGATTTTTTGTTTCAGAACAATAGCCGAAGCTGGTATCAAAGTTATTGAAAGGAGCAGTTTAAATTCGTACTCAAAGACACTCAGAGATCTGTAAGTATCGTAAACAGGAATAATTGAAATTCAAAAATTATTTAAAGATTTTTGAATTTCTTTTTAATCGAAACTCGATACCTTTGTTTACACCGTTTTAATGATTTTTCTACTCGCTTTCAGGAATCTGATTAATGTCCCAAATCTTCGTACGCTCGAGCCCGGAGTTTTTCGAAATACCATGAAATTACGCTCGATGTAAGTACGTTTTGGCATTTTTTTTTCATAGTTAATTTTTTTATACACCTACGTCACTAGCATTTTTTTTTATTTTGTATTATAAGCTGTGACACATGTTTCAATATCACAATTGTTTATTAGTAGAATGTCTGCGGAACAATTGGCACGAAGCAAACTATTTGACAAATTTCGAAAAGTACCTCAAGTTCGTGTAAGTGCGTCGAACATTATTTTCGCAATGTCCACCAAGCTGTCGCCAACTGGTTAAAACTTATTTTTCAACTTATAGAGCAGACGCTGCAAACAGATACTTAGACGAAGTTCAGTATTATTAAAGTTCCTCAGGTACAGAATTTTCTAATCCAGACTATCGAAGGAACTCGATTTTTTTTTGGAGAATGCAAAGATTTTGGAAAAATCGTTTATCAGTGCATCGGCAGATGAAAAACTTATATACCGTACGAGCATCTAATAAAATTTGTCAACAATTTTATTAAGAAAAAAAACAAACAAATCACGAGTCCAACAGTTCAACCTGTAATCAAGAAACACCGTAAATTCATTTCTTTTAAAAGAATTTTGATTATAGTCGAACGAGCTATTCGCCACTAATTAGTTGAAACTATTCAGTAAGGAATGAGAACCCCTGGTCCTCTCACAAGTAAAATCTTCATCGTTCATAGTTGAATCGCTTTTCAAACTTATTAATCACAAACTCTCTCTCGTTACAAGAAAAAAATTATATAAAAAAGTAACCGTTAAGTAAATGAAATTACAATTAGAATATTCAAAAAATTTTTTACATCGACCTTCGATTAACACAATTAAAAAATTATAATTTCTGATTTGTCACCCTTTCATTTTTAAGCCAATTGATTATTCTTCTTCGCTTCGGAATATATATTAAGTCGACCTTTGAACCCTCTTGTGATTAAAATGATTTATCTAGGGGTAAAAAGAATCCTAAAAAGATATTTCAGCCCTAGGATGTACCAGATGTTACGTATTAAATTAAAACCAGATGGAACTGTCATCGATCCGAATATATTGATTCCTGTCAATGATATATCAATTGATCAAATCGATTGGATATATTCGTTTACACACACGTAACAGTTTCATACCTGTGATATGGGGAACAGTCGTCTATACGGTTTTGACAAAAGCCCTCGATTGGCCATGACATTGGCCATATATTGATTCCTGCCAATGATATATCAATTGATCAAATCGATTGGATATATTCGTTTACACACACGTAACAGTTTCATATCTTTGATATGGGGAACAGTTGTCTATACGGTTTTGATAAAAGCCCTCGATTGGCAATAACATTGAGAGATCAATAACTATTGGATATTGGGCGCCATCAATTTCCGATCCTTCTATGCGTATACCCAAATCGCGGCGTTCGCAAACAATTGATAAACGCTTTTTTTTTTCGAAAAAAGATAAAAAGATAAATAATCGTTCACATTATCATACGAGTGATTTATGTGTAATCTATGTTACAGCAAAATTTATATTAGAAACTATGAAAAAAAAAGATAAGACAATCAATTATGGTCCAATAGGTCTCCTCTCGAGCTTCCGTCAAATAATTAATCGAAATAACATAACCTGGAATCGATTGTGGTGATCGATTTTTTTTTAATAACCACGCTGTCATTTATTCCCTGCGATTTTTCAATACTTACGCACGCCTGATGTAATCCACGCTTAAGGCGACGTCATAAATAAAATTCATAATGGAAAATTCACACGTGACGAATTCGAACTCAAAATCTCCAAAAAAAAATGTTACTCATCAAAAAAATTTACTGAATTCAGTTTCACAGTATTCCACCGAATCCATAATATTTCCGTTATTCCGTCATATCCAGTATTTCGTCATTCAAAAGACTTGTGTCTAACGTATGGCGTTCCATTGAAATTGAAAAAGAAAAACCAGCAAACAAACCAATAAGCATAAACTCCGTAAAAGCAATATTACTATGTCGGAGAACGAAAAAAATCATATCCCTATAAGTTAAAAAAAGAAACACCTCCTCTGATCAATAATCGGAACGTAAAAAAAAGATATATATACATTTTGTATGATAGACATATGTAAAACAAGTAATGAGCAGACACGTATCATGATATATAGTGATATATAGATATTGATATATAGATATACACATGAAACAAGAATAACATCAAGTCTACCATAACTTTGAAATTGATCTTATTTTAGCCCAATAAATGCGTTTCATTGTTACCAAATAATCTAAGCACAGTCAGCAATGTTGAATCAGTGCCATTAGAAATTTACCATTTTATACAGCAACGTCTTTCGTCTCATGTTTTTTTAAAAATGTTTTTCTTATACTCCCTCGCTCGCAAATTCGAAAAATCCATTTTTCACTTTTTTTCCCCTCCTTTCATTCTTCAGTCCCGTACAGTCGATGCTGCAATCATCTCTGCATTCATCCTTTAAAAAGCAATGGACTTCATCTACAAGCGCATTCGAGGAGAGGCACGCTTACTTTATGCGAAAGTAAAAAAAAATGTACGAAGAAAAAAATATACACGGCAATATCGAATCCACTCGTTGGAACTCGACTCAATATATTCTACATACATACGTATGAGTCTTATGTAGGACGTGAGTTTATCAAGATTTTTTTTTTCATATCCTTTGTTGCCTCTACTGAAGGAAAAGAGCAACGAGTGGCAGGCGATATGCAAAACAGTTTTTTTTTTACACGTCATACATATGCGAATCTTGTACGTTACTTCATTGTAATCCTGATAAGGGACGCTGAGAAGATTATTGGCGGGTTTATTGCTCGGAGTTATGTAACCACAAAGTGACGTAATAGTGGCTCGTAAAATTTTCCTCGTTAAATAAAAATTTGCATGCATTGCAACGACCCCTCGGTTCAATTTTATAAGTATCTCTTTTTGAGGTTTAATAATAATAATAATAATGGCGCTCGTTACTCCCGGGGAATGCCGATGCGTTCGTTACAATGATAATTTTTTCGAAAGATAAGCCTGAGATAGAATAAAAAATTGCAGTAGCCAGATTCATTAGCTTTTATCGAATTACGGCATAGGAGCTTGATACGAATGATTTGCGGTGCTCTGAAAATTTGATTTTCGTCAGTGAGCAAAAAATGATAGGCCACGTCGCAATGTCACTTAACCTTTAAATACTTTCCTTACTCGTGTACTCAGGTCACAATGTATTTGTACGTAAAAGGAACTGATAACGGTAATTTTGTGGTTATCCAGAGTTTGAGATTTTTTTCAAAATGGTTTTACCCATTTTTTTTCCAGATACATCTACAGAGCACCTAACCTAACTTACATCGAGGATGACGTCTTTAACGTTTACTTACCACAACTGCGTATACTGTAAGTAAACGGCAATGAAAGGTCATTGAAAAATTTTGTAAGTGGATCAGTCGGTCCTGATGAAACAGCCTGTATAAATGATGACAGTCAAAGGTGGATTGATGACAAGAGTCTGTTCGTTGTAATTCATTGATTTTTTTCTACCGCGATATCGCGCGATAACGTATAGCCAGACAAGAGTGGAAAACTGATGATAATCTAGAAAATTTTTAGTTTATTATTATTTATTTATTTGACTGCTGAATTACGTGTGATAAAGTATAATTTTATTTTATTTTAGTGCTTCTTTTGAACTGTAATTGACGTCGTTATCTTCAGCCCAGACACAAACCACAGGATATTGCCCTGCTGAAGTGTGCCTGCCGACGGCAGAGCTAAATGAATTAATTTTGTTGACCACGACGTTGACAATTGCGTCGTAACTTACAAGTCAACTGTCACGTGACGTTATACAGTGAAGATTTATTACATCACACGGTGTAAACAGTGTAAATAAAAGCGGTCAAATTGTTACTGAGATTGCCTATGAAAACTGTCGTCGACAAGTGCGACCAGCACGATGAGCAGTTGGTCACAATTTAAGGTCACCATTATACTGTACTGTGGCGTTACAGTTGTATACTTAGATATTCAATTCGCGATCGCAGGATTAACGAGCTTAACACGATTGATGCAGGATCCCTTACGTTCATGTTTGCACAATATTACAGTACAGTCTAGCCAATCCTTGAGACAAGACGTGACTACGTCGTTAATCAACTCTTTACTCGGAGATTAAGGAAGATCCAAAGTTTGGCGTACATTTTTCAACTCAAATACAAAGAAGGCATTACGATCGCGGTACGAGGGTTAATCAAATCAATCCTCTTGATGCGAGGAATGTCTAATTGGGTTGTGGCATCAGGATTACGTTCAGGAGATTGTTTTACTTTATATCTCATAAGTGGATGGTCCCCTGAAAAATACGGTCTTAGCTTTGCGTTAGATGAAAAAAATTTTAATGATCAATGGGATGATTCAACTTTTCATAATTTTTTGATGACCTAACCTATTTGCATGATTAGGGTTTATATAAGCGCGTATTTCCTTGCTGCTATCGCCGGCGTTTATACATGTATACGGTTAGTTGGCAGCCAGGTATAATAGAAAAATAAAATGATGGCGATTAAGGCTTTTTTTTACTCTTCCGTATGATGTAAATGGTTAATGTACTTCGATTCAAGTTTTACATTAATTTTGAACACTGATGGGATGCAGCGCGGACGGCTCCTTCAGGAGAACTATTATTGGCTAAAATCGATATTTCTATTGACACTGGCTATCCTTAGGCCAAGCGTTTAGTAATCCCTTTCAAGATAGTCCATAGAACTGACGAAATCGACGAACTTGGAGGTCGAAGGATCTTATCATGGAACGTTGATGAATTACAGACAGATGTGATATTAGTATTCCATGTGTGAGCCACAGGAATAGAGGCTATGCTTAATCAAAGGGGAATTGTAAATTCAGTATTAAGCTTAATAAGAACAAGATGACTTTTGAGGAATAATTAAATCAGAGCCACCATGTCATTGTTGTTATAGTAGATTCAGTTGGGACATTAAGGGAAAGATTGTTGCTCTGAATTTAAAGAGTATACGGTGACTGTTATAAGCAAACTGAGTGATAACTTTATGGTAAGGTGAAAGTGATTTACCCTAAGAAGAAAAAGTAAAGTAATTTCTTGTTTCTGTAGGATATTGCCACTGGTTCTTAAGTTATATTTCAAATCCACTCTCTTCGGCTTACATAATATCTCAGCATTAAAAATAAAGTAGAATGTGTAACGTCACTAATATATCTATGTAAGTTTGTTTTGTGATTCCCTTTGTTCGCAGGAGAATAATGGGTACTGGTTTGCTGGCTGTGCCCTATCTTGGCAGTCTGCGTACAGACAACATATTGCATGTGGTGTGAGTATAAAAAGTTTAAGAACAAAGTAATTCAACATATGCTGCGGTGATTGGCAGCACTTTGAAATTTTGTAATTATATATAAAATTGATATTATTTGTAGAAATTTTAAGTCATGGGCTTTTCAGAATATTATAGTGGTACTATGAACATCTTTTTTATGTGGATTAATATATAATTTATATTTTAAGAAGGGTAGTTTTCAGGACTTTTTGTCTTGAGTATTGGCAGTTTTGAGGACACTTGGTGTTTGTCAGGACGGGCCTGATAGCATTTAGATACGTAAGGTATACTGTGAGGACCATAAAGTGGCATTCACACCGAATTTTCCGAAAAAATTTTCATGCTACACACTCACAGTTGTGATGGGCTAAAAAATGATTTCGTTAGGTTAGGTTAGGATAGGTTAGAATTTTAATACCACATGTCTCAAGGTTTAGTTTTTTAAAAAAAAAACGCATGAGCTTGCCATTGTGAGTGGCCTGCGTCCTCATAACTACCCCTTGACAAGTTTATATATTTATAATTAATACTTAGGGAAACTGATCACTACCCACTGATAAAACTTACATGTTATAGATAAATTTATGATTAAATATAAAATTGCTCAAACATATGGAATATGTCTCTTTTGTCTATTATAGATAGTTTGAAGATTTTATGTCAATCATAACCTCAAAATCAATCGCTTTCATTCAATGTGATAACACTCTTCAATATACATACTATAATTTGTAGTATAATCAGTGCAATACAGGGTAACAAGCATGCATTAGAGACGCGAACATTTTCCGAGTTTACTCGCAGTTTATTGACTTTCAGGGGAAAGTGCAAACTCGGCTTTTACACTAGAGCTAACTGGCTGTGGGGACTCCGGAGTGGCCTTTTACATACTGATATATGCAATTTTGAATCGAGAGGAAAAAAGCCGAAGTAACCGTTACAGGACATTTTCATTTAAATTTTAATCGCTGCGAAGATTTCTGAAAATTTCTTTCTTTCTTGGTTTTGACATTACTCTTCTTTTTAGGCTTCAATTGTTACGATGGATTTCAGTTAATAAAAGGACGCTGCTACCATTACTTCCTGCAAGCAGTACCGCGTAACAGAGACTCAAGAGATAAAATACGCGAGGGAATCATAAATTGGATTATATTTCCCCGTTCTTTTTTTATCTGAATATTTTAACACGACCTTTCTTTTCTCGTTCTCGTCTTATTACCAACAGATCGGTTGAATTATGGGTAATTTTCAAAATTCCCGGTCAGTAGTACAAGCATGGTTGTGTCCGATTCAGTTATATTAATTGTAAGTTAAACAGACAAAATGCCGATAATATCGACAGTGAATTTTGGAACATAACCTATATTTATACTTCACAATTATCCTAATAACAAGAAGAGACGCGAAAGAATAATTAGGTATGATAGTAGTGTGCCTGAAAAGAAATTGATCCTTTTCCTTGATGCGTCACTGTCGAAAGTATTTTTAATCGTGAGATTAAATTCACATGAATTCGCCGTGAATCGATATCGAGAGAAGGACTATGAATTTCCATAGAGTAAGTGTAAACGACTATGAATAATTGAATCTAAAATTGCATCCTTCTCCCGTCATCGCGACAATCACTTTTATCATGTGACAATTTTAACCAGCCAAGCAACGCGTTTCACGATTAATTACGTGCAGTGGATTTCATTGTCAGAAAAATTATCATGTCACGTTGGCAAGCTCGTTTCGCGAAATAATTATTCCTATGTAGACGTGGATTTTCTGTAATTCGTGTTCACTGTATGTATAATTGTATTTAGGTCAACCCCTATAATTCCTTTTAAAGTTCAAATCTTCCCGCCTCTGTACGTGTAAATGAAGTTTTAAGGACCGCATAAATGCACACACTCTGTACACGTAGCGTGTGAAAGGCACTGCGTCGCTAAACCAGAGTTCCGTTCATTCTGCGAAAATGTCTTGTCTAACCTTTTAAGTTTTTGCACTTCGAAACGGAGAAAAAATTATAACCTCTCAAACTATATGCATATGATACAGAATATAGCGGCGCAACCGTCAAAGGGATATGAAATGCCAATTGTACTTGGAAAAAATATTTATTGATTCGAGAATTATGGATTTAAAGGAAGAAAGTAATATATTGTGGCTCCTTGTTATTTTTATTTGGGGTATTGAGAAACGTAATTCTTATTCAATCTACCAGATGTATATTTTAATTAAATTTTTTTAATTCAAATACCTCTCACGAGGCTTCTACGTAATGCAGCGGTGGATCGATATTTGAATGTTGTGGGAACGAAAGTGTGTATTGTGTATGGACAATGGTAACGTTTTTGCGGAAAACTTATTTCTTGGAGAATTCAAGCCGAATTCATATTCGTTAACGGCGAGGGACGATGCTTATGCGTTTAGGCGTGTTTATCTTTTTACTTATTTACTTATTTATATATTCAATTCTTCGCGTAATTTTAAAGTTCGTCGGATTAACTTTACGGGGCCATCCTTGTAATGCATGCACGAGTGATTCCCTGTATTTCGCTAACGAAGCAACAAGCAGCTTCATGTAATTTGGGAGTAGATATTATAAAGTTTGAATTTCCCGCGAAAAGTCGTTGCTCTGTAGTTCAGTCCTATTGGCGCTGACTTTGTTTATCAAACCGTTACAAAAGAAACAGCCCCAGTTGTTAATGGATAAATTAAAGTTTAAAAATAATGTTGATATCGTTATCGTTTTTCAAAATGATGCTTTGGGATGTAATTATTTGCTTTTTATTTTAATCCGATTATTTTTTATTGCCAACGACGTATAGGGGCTGTAATCTCGGCTTAGAACCTTCTTCATGCCGGGAACACTGCAGCAGCCCTTAAAATAAATCTTAGTTTATGCGCGTATGCAAAATACTCGAATAAATAAGGAAAATGTATGTACGTATTTATATTTTGCATATATTTTTTTTCTCTTGAATTAATTTTATTACACGATTGCAATTTTGAGACCGAAACGTGCATTTCCAGTGATTATATAACATCGTTGCACGCGCATATGATTTAGGATATTAAATTTGAAAAAGACCCACGTTAATTAGTGTGAGGGAACTTTAAATTTTATTTTTGGTAAATTTAACCAAACAGCGTTTAAGCATTCGACTGACCTTCAGCAGAATATCGCCTGTTGCGTTTTAATATTGTTTACTTTAATTATTTGGGTTTAAAATTGGAGCAAACTATTTTATTATTTTTTTCACGTACCGTATGAAGCTTGTTAATTAATGTAAAATATAAAATTTTAATTCTAGCCTAAAAGTGGCTCGCCCTAGTAATAACTATGAAGAACCGTGAGTAAAACACGAGATATAAAGTTTGATAAAAGTGTCTTCTTTAATTAGAACAAGGTAGCCTCGAGCAGCTTGGACACTGTAACGACTATACTTTTTATTCATAATTTATAATTAATAACTTTTTTTTATCTCAATTGTCCATAAGATCGTAATCCGCACGATGCTGCTATAGTTATTCTTCGTATTTTGATAATGGCACTGAATAACTTTGAGATCACCGAGGAAACTTTCGTCTGGCACTGAGCAAATTTAATCGCAAAATTTATCCAGTCTCTGCTGAATATTTTAAAGCCTTCTGAGTGCAGCCGCGACAGTTTCATTTCCCAATAGAGAAAGTCTCATTTTGGTCTGGCAAATAATATAATATTGTACGTCTTTAATGACGCGGGATGTTGTGCTTTATTTCTTTCAGATTTTTTCTCCATTTTATTTCTTTCACTTTTACCTTTATTATTTTCTTATCGATCCTTATCGTTACCATCGTTCCTCGGTCGGTATGACAAAATTACCTGTCCTTGTTTCCAGTATTATGAGACACTCTGATAAAATGATCAATGTTGATAAATTTTTTATTGAGTTCAACTGTTGCTATTATTGCTTTTTTTTTGTAATATTTTGTCTTTTTTTTTTATTCCAGCGACCTGGAAAACAACCTCATACAAAACATCGGCACTGCCTCAATAAAAGTGAAGGCTGAACAATTGTACGTATTTGAACAAAATATTTTCTTCTCTACCTCATCTATTATCATATGCATCAGTCGGATGCGGAATGAACAAGTAGGAATAAAATTTCGCGCGGCAGATACGAAATCAGCATACATTGCGAAAGAGAATTTTTGTGAATCAGAAATTTGTGATATTTGCATTGCGATTTTTGTTTTGAAAAAGCTAATTCGAAATTTGTATTTTTTAACTTCTAAAAAATTGTATACCTCTCATTTAGTCTTTTCGTGTCTTTCAAGCAAGAGTTAAAGGATACCTGGTTTGTTCACAAAAATGGAAAAAAATCACTTTTTCAGCCATCATCTTGCAAGAGGAGACCGGATGTCAGATCTAATTTAAAATACCTCAATGCTTTTATCGTTAATGATTTTACGATCGATAGTTAAAATTAACGCAACGCATTGGAAATCGACGCATCGTTCTATATATAGAAAAGACACTAAACGATACTGGCGTATAAGGCTTTCTCAATATTTTTCAATCAAACTAAAAGTCTTCCTACCACTTAAGGCTTCCCGATGACTTTTCAATTCGCTATCCTGATTATACAATGATCATTGACGATGTATTCCCAAAGATGATTAAAATTGACCAACGACGTTTAAAGTTCAATTGTATCTGATCGTATAGATAATTTTTCGTAACAATTTTCCAGGAAATTTTGTTCATTCACAAGTTTACAAATATTAATAATTAAATAAACAGTGGTTATATATTTTTGAAAGGGGATTGAGCACGTAGAATTTTTTTTGACAATTACGTAAAAACGTACTTTCCATGTATCGCGTTTGGAGCTGCTTTTTTAACTTTCAATTGGTTTATGGGCTATATATAAGCGTATACCAGTCGATCGATGTTATAAAAGTGATTTTTTTTCAAAAATCCGTTTGACTCATTCCCTGGTCCTTACCACGTCTTTTGAAGTAACCTCGAAAATAATATTTTCTATAAAAGAATTTTCAAAAAGAAAAATGACGTAACGCGAATGAACCAACGAATTATTTTACTCCTCAATAATGTATCCCAGCATTACGTAATATATGTTAGTTGATCTGAATTCAATAAATGTGAAAATATTTCTCAGCCTCTTTCGGGCGATTCGATTCGATACGAAAAATCCTATTACGCCAAACGTCAGTCGGTGTTAGAATTTGTTTGGAACCCAAAAAAGGAAAAAGAGAAATCGCAAAAGACATTGGATCCTTTTCCAATATCCCGTTCGCAATTGCAGTGTTCCGATCCCACGATATTTAATTAAAAAAAATACTTTTATATCTTTTTTTTTTTCAGTCTCGCGAACTACAACGAAATTTCCGTAGTCGACAGTATGGCGTTCAATGGTTCCGAAATTGCTAAGCTGTGAGTAAAAAAAAAAAGAAAAAGAAAAGGAAACAATTTTCATATTTATTGGAACGATTGAAATACTTATTCACTGTGAATTTTTTTTTGTCTTTTTTATTTTCTTTATTACCCGTCAGGTAAATCGGACTCGAATACTTTTGCATTTTTTCAATGATGTATTATCGATTCATATTCAAGAGCGAAGGATTTTATTTAATGGTTTTATGATGTAACGCGGCTCCGGATAATGTTTGCTTATCTTTCGATTTCTTTCGTTTCTTTTCCTTCCGTTTCGTCATTCGTTCTTTATCGTTTCCATTACTGCGATAATACTCGTGGGTGTTATCGCACACTCTGGATTTCAGTAACGACAGAGTATACGATCTATGTACTCGCGATCTATATATCCGCGAGATCTCTACAAGAATCTTTTTGTTTGCTCTAGAAAACGATCGGAGACAGTTTGTTGGACTATTTTTCTTATAACTCGAGATATCACGACAAAGAGAAATGCATTTAGAAAGAAGAGAAAAATTCCCTGTTGCTTTTTTAGGTTAAGGTAGAATTACGGTATAAAGTTGGTCAAAAAATTTTTAATTCAAAAATATCTCAATCAGCCGCACCTATTGGTTTAAGAAAAAAAATGAATTTTTCGTCTGGCTAAAAAGACATGAATATTAAAATTTTGACAAAATTGAAGCGGTGGGATAAAAGTTATATTTAGTCGGATTTCCTTGATTTTTGCCAAAAGTTTACCAAATTAACCTATTAGTTAAAACACATTTACCAAAACCCGAGTCGTTTACTGTAAATCATTGAAAATACAAAAAGAAATTTACAAGGTACGCCA
Organism: Trachelus tabidus; assembly: GCA_030142655.1. Classification (NCBI taxonomy): domain Eukaryota; kingdom Metazoa; phylum Arthropoda; class Insecta; order Hymenoptera; family Cephidae; genus Trachelus; species Trachelus tabidus. Next base: position 509,215 of record JARQTI010000519.1, on the reverse strand, counting down.
GATTGCAGCCGATCAAAAGCGTCATATAAAATAACGAATTTAATGACGATAAAAAAAAAACATATTCAACTTGAACACGAGCATCGGAATTTCGTGCTGATAAGCGAAACCCATTGAAGAATGTCGCTGTGATATTACATAAAAACTTTGGAGGACTTTGACACGAAACTTATATTTTCTTCGCGCTTTTGTAAACCCGACGAAAGTAGCTCTCAAGGAAAAGTACAAAGCCGACGTTAACGGCTGTGTAATTAACACGTAATCTTTATTTAGCCGTGTCGTCTTTCCAATTAAATATCCCATGAGTCTCACGCATTAATTATATACCTACCGACTACCCGTTATCGGAGAATATTTTGTTGTCCTTATTTCTTTCATCTCTCTCCATAAACGCCCGATATACAATCCCCCACTCAGTATTGGTATCCGTTACAGGAGCCTAAAGGGAAACGTGGCGCTGAGGAATATTCATGCCGACGCATTTGTTGGACTCAAAAGTCTACGAAATCTGTAAGTATAGGTAACCAGTATAGAAAATAGATAAAAATTCGTGCCAGAGGAATTTTAAATGTACAGCATCGCACTGTATCAAAGAAAAAAAGATTTATTCCTGACAAAATTTCAATTATTTCATTAAAAAGATTTTTTGGAAAATTATACATGTTATATAATATTTATTAGAATACAGTATCTTAGCTGTGATTTGAATTTCCTCGAATAAGCACGTATCTTTATTATCAGATATTATATTTGTTTTAGGGACCTGTCAGAAACGTCTATCGTAGTTCTGCCGACAAAGGGTCTTCAAGATTTGGATACCCTAATCATGAAGGACACCAAATCACTCAAGGTCTTTCCCTCCATTTACAATTTCGAGTACATCAAGGAGGCCCATTTAACCTATCCTTATCACTGCTGCGCCTTCAAGTTCCCTGGGAAACACGATCCCGCGGAGCATAGAAAGCACGAGGTGAGGATGCGGGGGTGGAAAGAAAGCTGCGAACGAAGAGAGTCAAGGGATTCAACTTAGTCGTAATTAGTAGATAAGGACTGAGCGTGATAATGGGCACTTAATTTAGAGTTAAGACAGCAGAAAATATTTGTCGATTGACTTGGTAGTCTTTGGTCCATGGTATTTTTGCTTTGAAGCTTTGCAAACGGAAGATAGGAAATGTTCTTACAGTGACATTCTGGGCTCTTTTTTGTATATGTACTACGACTCCAGTAAGTTTTGAAAAATGATTGCTGTTGACTATTGGCAAAATTGTATTGGTCGATAACGTTGTAACTGTCGATAGTATATCTATAAATAGAAAATCAAAGCCCAAGGCAATTCTTGTTAAGTGAAATTCGATCGATTGGCAGTAACGTGACACGGGTGTCTAGTAATTAAAACGTTGTGGAAATCGGAGAAAGAAATTTCAATCAGAAGCAACGAACGAAAGCTTCTCACTCGACGATAGTAAATTGATAGTTTCGCCAGAAAAATGTGTCACACGTACGTCGGTCGGATCTGGACATTTTTTTTTATAAGTCAAAATATATATGTAGAAAGAAAGAAACCCTACAGAGTGCTTTCCCTTGTTTCAGGAATTTATCTTGCAAATTAAAAAGTACTGTGCACCGAGGCGACGTCGACGTCGCGACGACTGGTGGCAGCTCTCGTTCAACAACTCGAACTCTTATGTCGACGAGGAGGGACACTTTCATGACATAGTCCAAAGTACCGACACGAAAATAAGCATCATGTGCGGAAACATCACCAGGGATTACAAGGATGTCAACTGTGAACCAATCCCCGATGCGTTTAATCCCTGCGAGGACTTAATGGGCAATTGGGCCCTTAGGATAGCGGTATTCTTGAACAGTCAATAGAATTAACATTTAATCAACGATTGGAGATTAGAGCCGATTCCTCATTGATTTTCATTGATCGTTGAAGATCTCTTTGATTCACCGATCTGACGCTGATTCGATTACAGTGTAGAATAAAGGTTGTTAAACGAAATTGAATTTTTAATAGTGATTTAATTATAATCAAATCTTAACATTCGTACAGCCGGATACTCGCTGTTTGATCGACAATTCTCAATGATCAATTTAATATTTTTTCAAATTTTTTGACGATTTTCTGCATTTCTCGTGTCTTTTGGCTTGTCTTTATTCAATTGTTAATTGATTAAGATCGTTTAACCATAGAATTTCATGAGTTGGGTGTATTACGTATACTAGTCTTTTGATTTTAATTAATCGACAGTGACTAATGGATACTTGAATTTATTTCAGGTCTGGCTAGTCGCAGTCTTGGCAATCGTAGGAAATTTGGCTGTTCTTATCGTTCTCATCTCCTCAAGATTTCGCATGACGGTACCAAAGTTTCTAATGTGCAATTTGGCCTTGGCCGACCTGTGCATGGGCGTCTACTTGATATTAATTGCCAGTACGGATGCACGGAGTATTGGCGCATATTTCAATTATGCAATTGATTGGCAAAGTGGTAATGCTATTAAAATTCCCTGCGATATCCGGATGATTAATAAAAAAAATTGACAGATTTTTATGCGATCAAATTATCAACAACAAATTTCTTCTCAATTCGGGACAGGTCTTGGCTGTCAAGTCGCAGGATACCTGACTGTCTTCTCCTCGGAACTCAGTATCTTCACACTGACAGTGATAACCAGCGAAAGATGGTACACGATAACGTATGCCATTCACCTGAACCGTCGACTGAAGTTAAAAACAGCTGCAAGAATAATGGCGGTCGGTTGGATCTATGCAAGCGCAATGGCAGCCTTACCACTAATTGGCGTATCCGGTTACGCAAAGACAAGGTTAAAAATTTTCTTCGATATTCCACGACAGTACCATAGAGTACCGATTGACCTTGAATAGTTACTCGTCGAATGACTAATTTAATTACCCTTGATAACGTCTGCATAAAAATTTGCCAGACTTACCGTTATTCACTGTGGCGTCCATTAAAATACTTTTATGTACTTTGCAGTATCTGCCTGCCGTTGGAGAATCGAGACACCACGGATCTACTCTACTTGATAACGTTACTGGTCTTCAACGGTCTGGCCTTTTGGGTGATAGTCGCCTGTTACGGAAGAATGTATTGTTCGATTCGAGGAGGTCAAGAGGTCGTGATGCCGATGACACGTTCGGATATGACTGTCGCCAAGAGGATGGCGCTCCTAGTCTTTACGGATTTTGCATGCTGGGCACCAATAGCATTTTTCGGTTTAACTGCGCTCTCAGGTTATCCGCTGATTGACGTCACACAAACGAAAATCTTATTGGTTTTCTTTTATCCGCTTAACAGCTGCGCCAATCCGTATTTATATGCTTTGCTAACGCATCAGTACAGAAGGGACATGTTCATTCTGCTGTCGCGTTACGGGATGTGCGTGGATCGCGCTGCCAAATATAAAGGAGCGATCGGCGGGATCCCAACCGCTGCAGGGATTCGCGTTACCAATCAAATAAAACGTAACACGCCGAACAATCATAGAGGATCCGTGTTGACTACGGTTACCAGCGTGGACGTTTCCTCGCATAATAATAACGTGGCTAGGATGAATTCTCTTGGCGCCATTCAGGAACTTCATCTTGTAAATATTAGACCCAATGGAGCTGTTCCTTTGTCTAGGGAGAATTCCGCGGGTAGAACGAAGTATTGTAGTACGGCTAACTGAGGCAATTGGAAGGGTGAACGTTTGAGGGGTCGTGAGGTTAATTATAAAAGGGATATGTCAAATTGAATGCAAGACGGTTACTTAAAGTATTGATTGTCAGTAAGATTTGTATACAGGATGGATGAACTGGTGAAATAGGATTTAAATGTGTTTTCTTTTTTTGGTAAATATAAAATATTTGAATTTGGAATTAATGAGCTTGAGACGTAGCAGTGAAGTTTAGCTGATACTTTTAAGAATATACAATTTATATTAAAGGGTAGATCATAGAATTTTTGTCTAGTCGTGGTATAAGCGTTTGATTAAGTACTGGCTTTATTAATCGATTAAGAGAACGTTGGTGACATAAATGACAATGGAGGAATTAATTGGTTTGATGAGAGAACGATTGTGGTTATTAGAATTTTGAGGGCACTCGGGTGAATTGCCTGTAGCTAGCAGTCAAGTGTCGGTGGAGGAATGAATTATTGGAGTTCTTATCGAAGAAGTTGACTTTGGTAATAGACAAGAAAAATACATTGTGCTTGTAATTCAAGTTGCAGAAGAGCTTGGAGTGGTATTATGTAAAAGAGAAATGGTAGGGAAGTAGATTGTTCGAATGGACGCTTTTGTATTTGTTATGAAACTGTGAAAAGTATTGTGGAAAGGAGAAGCAGGAAATTAAATTAAATTAAGCACTCGATCGATTGCAGCGATACAGTAATGTAGGATATAAACTGTGACGTTATTTATCGACTCAGAGTCACAAGGGCGACTCCAGCTACCGATTCAGATAACGTTCTCGCTTCCTGGTTCCCTTCGAATCGCTACCCTGATCAGAAGCTACGATCTTGGATTTATTAGTACAGTCAATGCTCTCGAAAGACTTGTTACCCTCGAGGTCCAATACTCAAACCTGCTGTGGAGCGATAGTATCGACGTACCTAGTTGCCTGGCAGAGGAGAGAAACCGACAGGGACGTCTCCGCCGACCGACAGATGTCCTGGTGAGAACCAGCGCCCCGCTGAAGATGGGCAAAGGGCTGTAGAGCGGGTGGAGATATAATTTTGATACGGTTAAGGGCAGAGGAAGAACCCCCTGATCCGGGTTCAGGATGTGGTGCTCGGCTGTCGCCCGGTGTCCTGGGGAAGTGGCCGTGGAGGATCTTCAGGAGTTACGTACCGATTCGCTAAGGAATGCTCTGGATTTGGTTTAAAGGGACGACTCGAGGATAAGAGTTATCGGCTATAAGGACCAATCGGAATGATTAGTTCTCGAATTTGACTATTGTCATAGTCAGTCTGTCTTGGGACACCGATCGGGGTGCCTCGTGCTTCCGGGATGCTTGCTGATAGTTTTTCTAGCTGTTTCCTGTACGATGTAGAAAGTTCTCGCGTTGCTCTGGCAATATTCCAAAAAATCCTACAGATTTTCTGCGTCAGTTGTGCAGTGTTGTGATACAGTGCAGTGCCCATCCGAGTCTCCTCTGGATGCAGTTCTCGACCTTCACGGATCAGCTGAACTAGCTCCGGTAAGGAGTCTCAATTTATTAATTGATGGAGGGATTTCGACTTTGCAACTCCGGTTCGGTCTTTTACGTTCTCGATCAGGTGATATCTGTATTTCGGCACTTTTTACCTGACGCTTACTCCTCGACCCTCTCTACCTCAATGCATTTTCATTGCTGATTTTACGCGTCCTCAAAATTCGATGGGATCCATTGAACTATCGTTTCTTCTGATAGGTTCCGTTAGAACTCTCGTTTTGACGGAGTTGAGGCTGTTCCACCTCAACCCCCAGGTCATAGCGGCTCGTCAGTTCCTGGTGAAAAAGGAACTGGCTGACTCCAGCTTGACCTGCGGACGAAGGGTGGACGGCCGAAGGTGACGTATGTTAGTTCTCGGATTTTCGTTATCGATGTCGAGTTAAGAAGATACGTTACAAAACGTATAAAAATGTTATTGTTTGTTTGGTATTCTTTTTTGTATTATTTACTATCCGCAAAACTTATCAATGCGTGTATATACTTATTGATGTAATAATAACGTTTCTCTTTGATCGTTCAAAGGTTAATGTTTCGATGAGAGGAGACGATCTCTAGATTGATGAAAAAAAATGGAATTTAAAAAAATTAGTGAATAACCTGAGGAAGATTAATAAGGTGGATTATTCTTGACAAGTTTTAATCTAGTCGTTTATGATAATGCGATTGTACAGTTAAGTTACTTGCGCGTATTTTAATTTAGATGAACATCAGTGTAAAGGATAATGATGAAGGAAAAGCCTTGTAAGGAATTTAAAAAATTGAAACCGTAATGTAATCTTTCTTTTAAAACTTGTAAAAAAATTATTTGATCTCTATGATACATTGCAGACGTATTGATTTATCGTGAATTATTGGTAATGCCCAAAATTCTGGTAACTCGTGAAATCTTTAATAACGGTGAAGTACATATCTCTCTCATAAATCGATTCCAATTACGAAGAAGTTTGTAATTGCGTCCGCAATGTCTTAACGATAACAAAATTTATATAATTACGAAAATTCAATGTTTACGGTCCATGGTACAAAAGTAAGTCGCTGTGTCCATTAAAAATGGCAAATTTCCAATGTATTAAAATATCAAATTTATATTACAACATTCTCCATGTCTTAGAGTAGCAATAGATACGCACTACGTTCTTAGATGCCAGTTTGCATTTACTATGATCAATGATAAAGAAAAACTATTAATCAGTACAATATTGACCACAGTAGCCAATTTTTGTTATTCGATATCATTCCGAAATTATTATATTAATATCGTCATGTCTGCGTTGTATCAGAACGTCATTCGTGAACTTCGTTATATATTCGTTAAAATTGATAAGCATATTAGGTCATAAAAGAAAATGTGGAACATCAATGTAAATTAAATTATTTGAATTTGAACAAAAAATGAAATTCATAATGTTTGTAGTACTGACGATTTTAGACTTTCTATAAATGGAATAATTGTTATTCCAACATACTTTTGTTGGGGACCAGACGTTTAAACTATGCATACAATAATGTATAATAGCGAATAACTAAATAATATAAATCGTAATAAAAAGATACGAAAGGTAACCGTACTTAACTGTTACAGTGTTTGCATTATAAATATTAGTCACGCGCTACTGTAATGTAGCAAACGATGGGCAGTTCAGTGATATAAGAATAGATAGAAAACAATTCTAAAAGATGTTTGGTAAACGTAAATCATTATATTTCTTGTATATAAAGCAAAACTACACCAAGGATAATCTCACGTAGAAAAAGATTTAAATCTATAACGCATCGTGTACAATATAATAAATATATGATGGACGTTAAACGTAATACAGACCATTTTCCATATTTTCTTTCCATCGCTGTGTTCTCTTCCATCATTTCATTATTATAATTAAACGAATGGAACAAACTCAATTCTGATACAACTAAAATCCCAGTAGTCGGACACTTAACGTTACGGTCCCAGTCCATATGAAATCGTATTTCCACCTATTTTTCATACTCGCTTTGTCCAACAGCTGGCACGTATTCGACAGTTGGGAGTTCTGTCTTACAAATTTCGTGATACAAACCTTATTCGGTCAATTCCTGTAAACATTTCATGGTAACCATAGTCACCGAAGAGATACTAATAAAGAGGACCTAACCTCGCGGGACTTTGTGTTCGAAAGCCAGTGAAGTACATACAGTAGACACAGGATATATGCTGAAACTGTCATAGAAGTTCTGTCGGAGGTTGATATTTCCACGTACTTTGTTTCAGACAGAATACAAAGGGAGGCTGGACATTCATACAAATATCTTCTCAGTCCCATTTTTCTGCTGTGCAGCACTAGCGCCACCAGCGGATCAGATAAGAAGGAGGAGAACCACTGCTTGGCAATGACTTGAGAACCATCGATCAATGAACAGCGCAGCGCAACGTAAAGAGTGAGTACCAACAAAATAACAGTATCGTTTACTGAAGAGATAAAATATACTGGACACCTTATGAGATCCGGCGTCACACGAGTCTGGATGTCGCCCATATTGTACGAGCGGTCTTCTTTTACCCAGTTAACTGCTACCTCTGCGGAAAGTAATTACACGAATTTAATGGTGCTTAGTAGTGTCAGTACTATAAATTAGTAGCACTTGCAATCAGTAGTATCGCTATTGTAATTTGGTGGTACTTTGTAGTGTTACTAATGGTTTCACGAGTGCTTAGTAGTGCATACTACAGAAACCAGTAATCAAGTTACTGGAATACAGCATCGTGACTTATGTGTGCACATTGTTAAAATCAGTAGTGACATTACTGGAATAAAGTATTACAAAAAATAAAATGTATCCATAATACGTACTGTACGGAAATGTTAATTAATAGTTTTCAATATTATGTTTCACTCGGTCTGAGCCACGCTGAGCGTCAAATTAAACCAATATGATGGTATAGGTACTATTCGTAATAGAGTTACCGTACTACTAAACTGCAATGGCGTTCGTACCAGTGCTAATCATCTAGTGCACTCATAATAGTGCAGTCTTTGCGGTAGTACATGAATTTACGAGAAGCGCTCGGTTTGTCGTGAGAATTCTAGTACTTTCTGGTAGTTATTATCTGTGAAGAATATATAAATTCTACATACCAGTAATCGCGATTCATAGGATACACGAGAAAATGTCTGCTGGTCTGTTTAAAATTAACTGAAGCTAGTAACAAGGAACGGATCTCTGCCTTACCGACTGTAGATAACACAAAACCATTAATCCTAAGACTCGTATGGTACAAGATCCTTATGTATCTGAAGCAGGTATCCTAAGGTGCAGATTGTTGCGACGCGGCAAGATGAAAGAATGTCGCATTGATTACCTGGCAAGTAGGAGAATCCACTTGGTACGTTATCTATACGAATCGGAGAACTTTCCCCTGAGTCAGCGCGCTGAAAAATATTTTGTGCAAGTTCCAACACGTATTCTCAAGCATTGCAGAACATCCACTGGATCCTCCTGGCAGGTTCTGCTGGGCGCTGCGGGCAATGACTTGTTCTTGGGAACAGGCCGCGAAACGTCATCAGTACGGTTGACAGGCGCCTTGAACTTTTGGAAAATAATACCAGCAGTGTCGCGCAATGTTCTTACGTTTATGGTCGATAACAATTGAGTTGACGGGAGCATCGAGGAATAAATGATAAACAAGTGAATTGCGCGTCGAGAGGTGTAAATATATATGATTGAAATATTGTTAAAAAAGTAAAAACGTTTATTTATAATAATTATTTAAGAAAAGTGTATTTTGTTGGTAACGCTCAATATATAGAGATCGAAGTGTGAATAGAAAGTCTTTCGAAGAATTTCGTGAGAATCACATTTTTCTATTATTTATTTCTTTACTTTTCAGTAATTTATTTATCTTTTCTCTCTAATCCGGTAATGTTATCTTACTCCGTGTTCATGATTTGAGGCTCAATTGTTTTCTTATTTTAACGATTGATCCGTCTAGTCCAATTCGTTCTGTGATTTTTTTGTAAATGGCTTAGGCGCAATCAGGGTTAATAAGAGTGTGACGTTTTAATTAATTGATTCAATGTCTACCGCGCCTACTATGAGAAACTTCGAAAATCATTATTTTGGAAAACGGGTGAACGTTTCGCTTGCGCTTCGCTTCGGAAATGAAATCGTGATAACTGATCGACCAGCAAGGTACGCATTTACTGTAAGAGTTTTGTATTTTATAACGTTTCTATAGAAACTACAGCGGTTTCTGTCTATGATGATAATCTATTAGCGTAGGACGCACCAAAGTAGAATTCTTTTCTAACGACTCATACTGATTCATTTTATTTTAAATCTGTCATCGTCTCCCTGACTCATATTTTATGCCAGCGAATGACTAACGTTTATTTAAACAGAAATTAACTCAATGCATATGATATCTTTTACAATCTGGTGCAATCGATTTAAACGACGTCATACTCGTAATCGTAAAAGTAATTAATCTTTGATGCTTCTCTCTAATGTTCGTTAAATTATTATTGATCAGCATAAAATTTACTTAATCAACATAATGCGACAATAATTTAACAACGTTAAGGGAATTCGAGTATCGTCCTATTGTCGCTATCAGTCAAAATAATCATGAGCGATAATACGATGTAGTTCCGAAATTCCTCGCACGATGGCGCCGCGTGTCAGGAACTATATTTGTTTTCAGATAAGACGAACAAAAAAAGAAGGAAGACAAATATTTTGTATTTTTCAATGCAAACACACAGAGACATATACCGTCCCTTGAATCGTTCATATAAACACTACTCGAATTATATAAATACTTGATTCCGTTTCAGACAGCGTGTCTCATGAAAAATATTTAATAACGCAATTATAACTCGCATTCCAAACACAGCTGCATAATTCAGACTGGAATGTTTGAAATTCAAATAAGACCAAAGTTCAATTGATAAAAGTTAATAATATAAATGTGATACCAGTATTTCAGCACTCCGTAATTGCTCCGTTATCCTGTAATACATCCCATAGAAAGTTGTGGAAGATAAATGACTCGCTGAAAGCATAAACAATGTACAAAAATGAATTATGTTCTTAACAAATGTATGAGACAGAAACAAAGACTAGTCGTTGCAAAACAATTTCAAATTTCGTTCTGTTGACAGCTGAACGCGTCTGCGCACGCATATTAATATTAGTACAGGGTCAGTCCGCAAGATGGCGCAACGGTCGGGAATAAACAGAGGGAGCCCAAAGCGTTCCGACTCCACTATTCAGTCTCCCAGGAATACGTGCGTCGTCTGGAGGTTCCGCGAGTGCCGCGTAAAAGCAAGTAATTTATTCGTTGAACGAAAACAAAGCATCGTCCTCGCGGTGGCGGATATCGGCGTCCCGTCGGCGTCCGTCGACGTACCAGTGTCCAGTGCGATGTGCAGCATCGAAAAACAGCGTTCACGCTGCTGCTAACGAACCCTAATAAATTTTGGAGTACCTACTTCTCTGCCCGATTGTTATTACTGTCTGGCTTCTTCCGCCGTCTACCGCGTTAACGAGTACCGTGCAAGTCATGGACAGCTCTGTATCCTCCAACGCCTCGGAAAAGTTCCGGGTGAATCTACGTTTCTGAAGCATCTATATAAACGGCATAACTGTACCCGGACGGGGCGTAATCGCGTATCGAAAGTGAAGACTGAGTTTTCGTGAACGTTTCAAAGTGGCCCCCGTTGCGTGTGCCGAGCGTGGCAGCAAAATTGGCTCTAACGCGGAACCCACGATGGTGATACGGTAAAGCCTTTATATATTTATTTTTCAATAAATTAACCTCCAAGTTTTACCTTAAGCTTATCCTGAATCCATGATCACTGTAGGATTCATTCTATCGTCTCTCCTTGTAATTTCATTTTCGATAATCGTAAATTTATTGATTTTGTTGCTCCTCTATCTCTTCCTTTGATATTTCTTTCTCTTTTCCTTTTCTCTGATTCTCTTTCTGCGTTACGATACTGCTCGGACAATATTTTTTCGTGGGCCCGTGCTACATGAACTGTGATACGAACGCCTTTTGTCCTCGTTCTAATTTCGTTTTATGTTTGGCTATGTTTTTGCATTATTATTGACGTTTGCAGATTTTTCGATCATTATTTCTTGCTTGGTAAAGTTCTTTAATATTCTTTAAGCCCTGTTCGCGTTCCAGTAGAGTACAGCGAGTTAACTGTTTCGTGGAGAACCGATGTCTTTTACTCGTTCATTTAATAACTAGCATTATTGTCTGGAACATATAAAAGTAATTGGTCAATTTAAATATCTCCAAACTTCTACCTCTTACTTACTTTGAGATTGTATTTCAGTGAAAAACTTTCAGATCTGTAAGTCGTCGACGAGTATAACTCTTGTTATACAATTTAAGCACGAGACATTTGTAACGTTGAAAGTTGTGTTTATAACCTCAAAATCACAAGTCCAATTGTAATTGCGTCTTTAGTCGATAACTTATCTACAGGTTTAGTGACACTTATACCTTTGTCACTTTTTTACGACGTCTGTCGATCAATACATCGATGAAGCAAACACGTTGACGCGACAAAGTACAAAATTTTACTTATTTTGAAAGTTGCTAGACGATGCTTTTTCGTTGTTGATTAATCTTTAAGTTTTCGCGCCTTTTTCCCCCCTTGCTCCGATTGGCTGACTGCTTTGTATCCAGTGCAAACAATTACGTCCGGCCGTGGCAAAATGGTAACGCAAAAATACGAAAGAAATATAAAAGGATGAGAATCGTCTTGCTTCTTTGTGAATTTCTATTTTTAAAATTTATTGTTTTCCCACCTGGATCCGTTTTGGCGCCCCCTGTCTCGCAACGTTGACCAGACAGATGTCTCTGCCGCGAATCGTAAACAAAGAGTCGAAGCGCACAGCGCATGCGCGTCCGTCGAATCGGGCTGCGTTCGAGTAACTGAGAAAACATAGAGGAAACAGAAAAAGAACAAAAGGAAACAAAGGCAAAGACTTCATAATCAACAGGGCAGCAATAAATGAAATGATAAACAGCATCGTAGACTGTTGCTGCATTGAATGTAGAAATGAGAATTATCCGTAAGTTGAAAATTCAAAAACTACAAGCTTAACAACAGTTTCTCAATTATACAACAAAAGTATCGATCTTTGTTCTCTTTTATTTAAAAATCATCTTGTTGTTTTTGTATTTCCCTATTTCTCGCATTCTCTCTGTCTCTAGCTATCTATCCTTGTATGTATTTTTGTATACCACCCGCACAACCCATCTCTTCTCTTCTTATACCAGCTCCTCCACCCACACACCCACATTTCTTTCTCTCTTGTCCGCCTCTTCCTTTTGCAACCATCCGGTTCTTGTACGCAACACAATCAACGCGCAAACTCCCCCTATAAATCTTCATTTACTGGTTACTGTTATTGTTTCTTGCTGCCGTTGATGTTGCTTTATTGATATTTTAGCATTCGTTTCTTTTTTTTTTAATTTAATCAGTTTATTGAATGTTATTCGTCAAATTATTGATAACAGATGAAAAACACGCGCATTTGGAAAGTTATCTGATTATTTTTATCAGTTTTTCAATTCGATATATGGAAAATAGGTTGCCTCAATCTTAAACAACAAAGTCTATTGTTTTATGTCCAAGGAAATGAAACGTCAAGAAAAAATGCTTTCACTTATATACAGACTAATCTGTCCTTGATTGTTTTTTCAAATTTCTTTTGATCTGTGCACCAGTATTTAATACCGACATCGACCGTGTAAAAAAATCCTAAATTGCGTCTTTACTCTCCTCCGAGTATCGATGTGTATACGTAATCAGTGTCGTCGAATATTTCTATCTCGAACCTGGTGACCCTTGTAGCTTGCATGATTATTCAAAATTAATTTTCTATCATCCGAGCTACAAACACACTACACAATTGGGGTAGAAATAGAGCAGAAATCAAACTGGCAGGATTGTGTAACTTATTTCTGCGTACAACGCTTGCGCCATTGACCTTGACTCGAAGTTGCACGAAATTTCCATTAGTAATTTTAACATTGGCACGTAAGACGTATCTGCAGAAACTCGATCCTATCTTGTTCTTTTCCATTAGTGTGACTGCCTTCGAAGGTTTTATAGTATCGATTTAGCATAATTGAAGTTGGTTAGTAAATTATTTTTTTCTTATCAGGCATAGTTTTCAACCGTGCCCTAGCCACAAGTCGATAGGAATATTCGATGAAACTTGTTTATATTCAAAGCAAATGCAATTCTCCTCCGTAATTATTGCAATTCCTCATTCCTTCATGAATAGTCATCCTGACGTTCTTTAACTGCGTCGGTTTTACGGTGTTATTGTTATACCCATCGACTGTTCTATCAGTATACCTATAGGTATGCGGGCCTTTCGCACTAAAATAAAAAGAATTGTTAATTAATAATAATAAAAAATATTGAATAAACAAAAATTTTACCCAGCGTCTTGCGTAAATTTCAGCACGCAGCATTTTTCTTGTACCAACAACAATATGCCGTTACGCTATGTTGCATTTTTGAAAATATTTGCGTAAAAATTTCTTCTCTATCTCTGAGCACACAACCGATACAGCAATTCTTCTCTCAACTGCCCAGTATACTTATACCCAAATAATCAACTGGCATCCTAACACCCAATTAACGCGTTATCATTGTTGCCTATTTTTTTTTTCTTTTCATTATTCGCCTCGCGTATCCCCCTCCCTGAGAGAGAGAGTCTCCCTTCGCACTATTGTATACGAAAGTGATCAAATATCGAGTTAACGCTTTATGGCCCAATCTACGACACTGAAATAATAAATGGCGACACCTGGCGCCAACCGACACCCCCCTCGATGCTCGCATATCGGAAACTCCAATCGGAATGAATTTTCGTCGAGTAGCTATACGAATCGCTCCTTTATCTTTCATTAACAAAGGCGACGCTCCGGTCTAGCGTCGTACTTGCGAATTTCATAACGAAGCTATCATCGTCCCTCTTAACTAAACTGGATAAAAAGGGATTCTAGTTGGAGTGGACGATTGTTAGTCGAGAGAGAAAGACATATGTGTATAGCGTATGTTTTACTGGTGACGTTGTCTTTCTCTTGAAATCGACCAAACGAAGGTTTTACTTTGTAAATACAAAAGGAAAATTGATGCGTTCAATATCGATTTGTAATTCAAATCGTATATTAATTAGCGATTGTGCTACTTACACGGTATATTCATTTATTGCAGTGATAGATATTCGAGTATGTAAGATCATTGTGATGATTCTTCTAATTTTCTTTGAATGTTCGAGAATTTTTGTGTCGTGTAGCACGGACAAAGTTAGAATTACGTGCAAAGAAAAATGTTACTTTTGCCGTGAGACAAGAAGGTAATACAAGAAAATGCACTTTCGTGCTGTTGTAATATACTTTGTTATATACTTACGGATACAGTGCGGAAGATATGTTGGCTTCTTGTCATCGCAAGTACACGCACTTCACGCGTGGATGCGTGCATCGGTTGTATAACGTAAAAATGTGGAGAAACGTAGAAACATTGTTTATTCGAGGATACGCCCATCCGTATCGTACACAGTCGGGACGCACGTATTTATTTGTTTATTGATATACTCTTTTACGACGTCGGATCCTTCTATTTTCTTTCTCTTTCGTGCGGGAAATACCGAAATTCGCCCGAACTTACCGATTCTCGGGAATTGCGATGTCTCCCGGTTTTAATATTTCCGGGAAATTTGTAAAATAGTTACGAGGAGTCACGTAGTCGACTGCACGTTGCACTTGAACACGTTGCCGCTTGTCAAGCTGCAAGTACGATCTTGTCATTGTTTGTTTGAATTGAAAAAGCTTCTCGAGGGGTCCGCCAGATGGCGCTGGCAAGCGCGCTCCTGATTGGTACGTCGTACGCGTGACGTTACACAAGCAGCAAACATGGTGGCGTTTTTATTACGGGGAATTTAGGTTGATTAAGCTGTGTTGTTTATTGGGTTCTTTTTTTCTTTCACGAAATACCGGAGAAATGTTTGGATTATTTAATTAGCAGGAATTCACTCTTGCGCCTTTTGGCTGAATTCTGTTGACCGTGAGTTTTTCTGTATAATCCTTTTGACAGTTGGATATTATTCACATGCCTTTTTGAGGTTACGTTCGCTGTGATATTTTTGTGTGAATTTCCTAGGAGGCGTGCTGGTTAAGCATTGTGCTTCTTTATGTGTCGGTAGTTATTCGAGTGATGATAACGCCTTATCTTTTAATTATTTAATTTTTTTTTATTGCTCTTCTATGGCGAAACTCGGGACGCTACATTCGTCGTGATTGTGTATATGCGCATGCGTCGGTTTAACGGCACGTTACAGTGAAACGCTGTGAAGTTGAAAAAAATTGCGATAACTTTCTTTTGTGAAATCAGTACGTGCTTTGTGCGCGGGGATATGTTTTGAAAAGGCTTTGCCGAAGCTTGGAATCATTTGTGACGCTTAGCTTGAGTGAAGCTGGGACGAGGAGAAAAATAATTGTAAGTTGCCTAACTAGATCGAGCTTCGCGTTAACGTCGAAAAAAAAAAATGAATAACTGCGAATTTACTACTTCTGGCATGTCTCTTCGTTGAATGAGAAAGCCAAAGGGAATGGAAGAAATTTACCAGTTAAAAAATAATGGATTAACAGCTTCAAATTTATCACTTGAAAAATATACGATTTCTTCGCGCAGTGACGAGTCTCTTCACTTTTTATGTAGGAACTGTGAAAATAGCATATAAAAAATTGATGTCCCACTATAGTCGAAAGAACATGGCGCCATATAACAAAGTTTATGAGGCAAATCTTGGTACGACTTTTTTTTTTTTCAAGGAAATGGATTCGGTTCCGTTGATGGATTTCTAAAAGAAAACGTAGTTTCTGTTCTTAATGAGCTTCTGATGAAACAAAATGACAGTCATTGATCGTGTATCAAATCCCTAAGCTTTAACGACGTTAAATAAACTTCAAATCCAATAAAGTCGAATGAACAACAAATACCGTAAGGTAAGGGAGCGCTGTCCTAATGGGCTTATATATGGTTGAAAATTTTGAAAACTTTTTCATCGTCATTACAACGCCTCTCAATAATAAACCATCTGGCGCCATCTGTTTTACATAATTTCACACTACCTCCCTCTAACACGCCCTTGACGTGTCTCCGCTTTTACGGAAAGCACTTCTCATGGTCCCATATGGGCGTCTGGTCCCATGCGCTTTATTATGTTGGCCATATAAACCGACCTGGCTTCTCTTGAATTCTTTTACACGGGAGGGGCAACAATTTTGAAAAAAAACCTACTCTGTCAGTGAAACACGTGGCCATCAGCTGTACAACACGATTTCCCCTGCACTTGTTCATATTTTATATTACATAAAAAAAAAAGTACTACATTTCCCATAGCACGCAAAAGTCGAGCGATTCAACATCAGTACCTCTTATCATGTCTAGATTAATCGATACCGTGTAGCAGGAGCCTTGATCGAAATACATAACAATGTTTCGCACTTTATCAATCGAATTTAGTAAAGTGATAAAAAGGAAGAAAAAAAGTTCATAAAGCAATGTCAGCGTCATTGCAAGGTGCTAATGCGAAAAAAAAAAGAATGATACCAACAAAAGAAAACGGCTTATGAGCAAAGTCGCTATCTCAACTATCTTGTTTATAACATTTTATCGTTTTCGTTATCTTGTTTTTTTTTCATCATTAACATACTTTTTCTAGACGATATTTCATCGCGACCCTCAACTCTGTTTTTCACCGACTGATTTTCCCGTATGAATTTCAATCTTTTTTCTCTCTCACCCTTCACTCAAGCAAACAATCGCAGTAACGATAACACCGTATGACAGCCTCCAATATCCATGTATCGCATGGACCTTCATAATTGTCTTCTCATTTGTCCTCGACTATGCCAACCAAAAAAATCAAAGATGCACCCTCGCGCGAACAAAACATCGTCACCCGTACGTCTCGATAAATAAAATCCTTATGCATTAACTTTCAAGTATCTTGCATACATAACCAAGTTTACCAAAGCATTTCCATTAAGCGACAAGAAAGGACTTTAGCATCGATTTTCTTGCCCGAATTGAAAACGAGACTGAGACACGTAGAAGTGAGGTTAGGCACCATTGGGAATAAATTATTTCGTCCTGGGTCGAGGATTAGCGAGAGAGGGATTCTCTTTGTTCCGAAGGGCAAACCTTAGGTAGCGCTCTGTTGTCTGTCTTGCTCTCATTCGTTTTACTCTCTCTCTTTCTCTCCCTTCCTCGTCCCCCACTCTTCGTACCAAAGCGCAGAGAAATCAGTCGTCCGTTTCGTGTCCCTTACGGGCGTTACCAGCCTTTACGACTCTTCCTTTACCCCCCCCCCCCCCTCCCCCCTACCGCCATTCTTTGTTCTCTTTTCCACCACAATGAATCAATTGTCCGACACAAAATTCTTATTCTCGCATTATACCAGGAGTCCAGATTGCTGCACGTGCTGCCGTGCTCCGAGTACGCGCTGCAATTAGGTAGTGCGTCCTTACGTTATTGCACGGCTCCCGAGTGGTTTGTGCAATCCGGTGATTGTTTTTCTTTTTCTTTCTTTTTACGTCCCATTGTTGACACATACGACGGATCGCGTACAGTCCTTGTCCTGCTTGGCGAGAAAAGTGTTAGCCACTCGGACGATGTTATCTTGCGAGTCGGCACGCACCTATTCAGGGTCCTCTTCGAGTTTGTGCCAGAAGTACTTATTCAAGGTCGTTCGAAATTTACTCTATCCGTCACTGGATTTCAGCTTAGTTCTGGGCACTCTGAATGGACTGTTATCGAATATGGATGATGGATTTATACTGGGTCTGCAAATGTTGAGTCTATCGTTAGTCCGTGGTTTGGAATTTGTGACGTCAGACGGTAGGACTGCTCGAGTATTTATCTCACTTTGATTTTAATTAATTTAAGGAGACGTGGCCTTGCGCCGTATTAGTTTTGCATACGACCGTAAATGCCGGAAAACACGATTTAAATCGTCCCTGCATAGACGCCTTGGTCTGACTGAAGTCTCGTTGCGGGCGGGACCTAGTCGTTTTACTCTTACGGTCCGATATTTTCGTTGGACGAATTTAGTAGGTAAAAATTTGGAATCTTATATTTAGCACATTGGCATGACTTTGTCCCGACCTCAAGGAGACTTCATACCAAAGTCGTTGCAGACTGGACTGACCCTGTAACGAAATGAGAAGTGGCCGATCCAGATCAAAGAGACGTACCCAAGACTGGTCTGAGATATTTTTTGACATTTGAATATTTTTTTTTTATGCTGAGCTAGCGCGTCTTTGTTTGTCGTCAAGGTACGTCAGCCAGAAGTACGTGATTTAAAATTCTTCAAGTTGACGTGATTGTTATCTATGGTAATTATGATAACAGGGTCAGGGTCATGTCAACAGCGATAGACCTGAACAATTTGATAAGTCTTAACAAACGTAACTCGTGTTTACTTCTACCCGGTAAGAATCCGTGTGCACTCGTTGTTTGACAGTCTGGCGAATAGTAATAATGATCCGACTGACGGACAAATTTTTGTAACTTTGTGACAGCGCGGTCGTAAAGCTGATTTAAACGGACCCGCTAATCCACGTATAGTAACGTATGTATTGGCAACTTAAACAAAATTTGTACGAAAACTTACTTCCGATTACACGTTGCTACCTCGAAGCTGGATGCGCGACCGTTTTTTTTATTCGGTGGCATTAACGAGATAATTCATAAAAAAAAAGGAAATAAATATAAACGCGATGCGCTCTCTTTCACGGTCACGTATTTCGAATGTCCCTTGGGGAAATATTCATGAGCACGTGCGCGCGCGCATTACGCACGCACACCCGTTGTGTCTATTATGGGATCTAATCAAAATGGATTTTCTCGTCGCCGTGAATATCAAAGCTCTTTTTATTCTTTAAAGCGGCTTAGGAGCCACGTCATTATCTTTTACGCGGAGCGTCGGTACCGGTAGTGCGCGCGCAGCGGTGATATTTTCGCGGGAATTTTTGAAAGATGGAAAACACG
Organism: Trachelus tabidus; assembly: GCA_030142655.1. NCBI lineage: Eukaryota > Metazoa > Arthropoda > Insecta > Hymenoptera > Cephidae > Trachelus > Trachelus tabidus. Next base: position 489,917 of record JARQTI010000519.1, on the reverse strand, counting down.
ACGCCGTCATTGGGACGCAATTGGGATTAAATAATAATTTTATTTAGTTCATTAACTTTGTTAATCTTTGGCAATAACTTTATATATGTGAATAATTAAATATTTTTTTTTAATTCAGTTTTCACTATTCTTCTATGTCCATCAATTTGTCATACACGCAAGATGTCCGAAAGCGTTACAAGAGGATGTTCTCTTAATCGATCTATCGATCTTGTCGATCAATTCCATTTACCGCTAGTTCACGTAGACGGCCGGAAATTGATGTTGGTCGCGACGGGTGGTACCTCTTAACAAAGTGTCTTGTGACAAAGGAGAGGAGTAGCGAGAACACTCAATTGCGGTGGATCTACCTCCCCGCTCGTCCCTCTTTCACCCTTCACGGTATTATACTCCCTGCTAACATGGCGTCCGTCTACGGGAACAACGAGATGACTCCAGTCTCGACAATGACGTGCATTGCGTCTTTTATCCTTGTCGGTCGCTGTGACTTTCCTTTGTTTCTTTTTTTCTAATTTTTTTGTCACACTCTCTTAAAATCAATATTCTTGCATCATTTTTCTTTCTCTTTCCATATTATATCCGCTCTCTTTATTCCTCTGTCAATGAACGAACTTCTCACGCCTCTCGCCCACACGAAAGCGCACGTTCGAGCTTACGCGAGATCACGTCACCAATTAATCGGACGGACCCTGCCGACTGACGTCTAAAGTTTCGTCGTAGTTCCGTGAAACAGCTTGCACCTCGCGAAAGATCGTTTATCTGGGGGGGGGGGGGGGCTCTCCGAATGAAACCCAGGAACCACGGGGACCGTAAACAGTCGTTAAACCTGAGCCATAGATCGTAAATACAATGAGGGCGAAGTCGGTCGCGTGTAAAAATTATGTGGCGCCATCTGTCGGGAGAAACAAGAACTAAGCCGACTCGCTACACCGTTTCACGTATAATTCGTACGAAATTTCGTATTAAAGCTCATCGCGCGACAATCGCGTTGTTCGGGTCTGGTAATCGACTATTTTTTTTCTTTAATAAAATTTTCGGCCGGTTAAATTGTTCATTTGATTTTTCTATCTTCGATAATAATTCTTTTATTTTAATCGAGCATCTTATGTCTTATCGTACTCTTGGACTTTATTATACAAAGTTTCGTGACGCGAACGCTCGGCTAGAAATTTCCACCGTAGACACAGACCCCTTATTTCGTGAAGGGTTCGGCAATGCGAGAAAGGGTGGCTAAACTACAAGGGTGGTATCACCGTGGAACGAAGGGAAGCTTTTGGGAGTGTCGTGGAAAACGAGGGTTGAAATGCCAACGAGCACCGAGGTCCGTTTATTTCTATGATGGTCCCGCCGCAAGGGATGAGCCTCCCAACTCCCCACAGCCGAAACGCTTAAACGGGCAATGCGCCCTCGATAAAATAAAGTAGACACCTCGAACCGCCCGCTACTCAGTCAGTCCTCCCGCCCGGTCTGCTTCGTTCTGAAAAGTTTTGTATCTCCTAAACGTTGCTCGCGCAATGTTTTACGACTTTGACCGACAAAATTGAGTAACGTTTTCTTTTTCTCTCGAATTCGTAAAAATTCTTCGTAATACATTCTGTCGCGTATGCAATCAATTTCTGATAACGAATGACATTTTTATTCGATCCTGTATTCTTTTTTTTTATTTATCCACGCTCCAAGCGGTCTGTCGGTGCTGTTGGATAAATTTTTTTCTCTCCCATTGAATGTTTTCTATTTTTTATTATGCAATGCCGCTTGCTAATTCATCTTTAGCATAGGTATTTGACCGACTATATCTATATCTACACGTATTTTCTCTCATCCGTGCAATAAACGCGTTTCGCGCGTCCGCGACCTGAATTTCTAAAAGGCAAATATATATATAGGTATGTGAGAATCAGCGATGCCAATAGTGCATATGAAGTCGGCGAATATCGAACGTCTATTTGTGTATGCATTCTTTTTTAATGAAATACCCCTATTATACTTTCATATACGGTAGGAGTCCGCCATTTTGTAATTAATAATCCTAAGTGACGTCTGAATGTCTTGCGTCGAGAGACGGTGAATCAGTGACCCAGACTTTCTCACGATTCCAACTTGTTTTTGCTTTCAATTGAATGCGCGCCGTACGTGCTAGTTTACCCAGTTCGCCTTGTTTTCATCTGAAGTCTGATGGTTTTACATAGAAACGGAACTTTCGTTGTTAAAAGAAAAAGTTTAATCGCTCCTTTCCCCCATTTCGCGCGGATACGCGTAAAAGTAAAAATAAAGGCATATGGCGTGTACCCAATTAATTGTCAGCTATTGACCTAATTAAAGGAGCCAGCATCTCTTATAGGAATCCATATCCGTCGTAGCTACGATAAGATAACGCGCGCTTTGCGCAACGTTTGCTGCATCAGTTCGTTCATGCTCGACGCTCGGCGTCGTTACGCAACGACAAAGGCCATAACAGTTCGACATGTCGATACGCTTGATTTTCTTACGTCCTTCGTCAAGTGACATTGGAAGCTACAAAAATTGCGAAACCTTGAACCGGCTTTTGCGATTTTAGGAACGCCGAGACGCCGTAACGTTTTCGTACCGCTAATTACTAATGAGGAATCATTGACGATTTATAGCGCCACCGTATCGCACGGCGGTAATATCGGGTACTAATAAACGTCAGATGAAAAATGACTAACGTCAGTTTTTATTACGGATTCACGTCTTATGATATCGAAATACCAGACTTGACGTTTGGTATCCAATTTTGATAAATTGGTCATGATACGTTTTCGAGTAGATCTTATCTATAGACACGTGATCTAAGCTAAACCAACTTAGCCCATTTGAATTTTTTTTTAACAAGATTTTTTGGTCAGTTTTACATATGCATAGGTACTCGTTCGCGTCTGGCTACAGTATTAAATTCAATCAGAACCATGGTGGGAAATGTCATTAGTCGTTCGTGTTCAGTGATATTCAAAGAGACGATTGCGTCATTGGATCACGCATGTGACGTATGGACTGCATTTTAGTTTGTCGTGCGTTTCGTCATCTCGTAACGCTCATATGGCATCGGTCGTCAGACACATGTTTCATTGATCCGTTATATTTTTTTCCCCACGAGCTATGACTCCTTCTCCCGACGCTCACCCCTCCCTACTCACCCACTGATGCTTCGCCCCCCTCCCTTTTTTCTCTTGCCCCTTTCAATCAGTCTTTCCTTTGCTCTGTTATTCTTCTCGCTTTTACTAACTTTCTTGTGCGTTTGTCTCCGTTCGTCTGTCTTTCTCTTATTTTATTCTTTCCTCGTCGCTCTGTGCTGCTTCTATTCGGCCAGAACGGAAATGCGGGTCATCGGTTACACGATCTAATTATAGTTTGTTATACCGACGATCCTGGCTCATTTCACCCGAAACAAGAAACCACATTGGATCTTGGTGAAGATTCTTGAAGACAGTGTAATTTTATTTTGGTTTCTGAGTTGAACCAGTTTTCAGTTTTGTTTTTTTTGGGCTTATGATAACTTTGCGAACGGTGAATATGCCTGTTGATGCGATGATGACGATTGGATTATGTGAATGATTAGTGTGGACAAAGCTTTAGGTCACTTTAAATCACAGTGGAATGTCAAATTAAAATTTCGCTGTAATGACGAAATAGAACATAATCGTTACGGCCTTGTTTGGGGTTTCACAAATAAAATATGATAATACGATGGAACATGGATAATCGTTCCTTCTTTTATTTTCGATTCGTAAACCTCATTTACGCGCGTCCCGTCCTCAATCAGAATGGCGGCTCTTTTTTTACTCGAGGTGGCCGTGAGTTGACGACGGTGGCGCCTCTGCGGAGAAATCGTCAAACCGATAGGTTACGTGCCGTAAAGAATCGTGGAGTGCAAGACAGGAAATTGTGGCGCTCGAGAAACTCAAAACAGTTTCTCGTGGAATGTTTTTGGTAGGATGAGTTCCAAAAATAACATGGCGGTAGTTATCGCATCTGCACACGTGACTTAGGACCGGAATGTCTCGATTGTATTGAGGCTTTTTTTCTTCCTCTTTCCATTACATTTTCTCTCACGGCGGCGCATCTGCTCTTAAGTTTTATTTCGTGCCTCGTCGTCGCCTCCCATCGACATTTTTCTTTCTCTTGTTAAGCCCAAGAAAATAATCCAGGGGATCTACGTAAAGAGAGTGTCTTGTGACGAGGGAAAAGAAAAACAATAAAACTGGAACGTGACTCCGATACGGCTCTTAGGCCCCTTCGTAATACGATCGATTAATCTCGGTATCGGAACGGTTTCGAAAATAAAGAAGACGTAAGACATCCGTTACCATTATACACTAGCGCCATCTTCTTCCTCGTTCCTCCCGATCAAACTGCGTGTATACATAAAAAATATGAAAAATTTTTTATATTCATTAATTAAATTTCTATACAAACAATAAATACCCGCATACATATCTGCAATGTAAAATTATATTATTATCTTGGGACAATTTTTATTCATTTTTTTCTCTCGTATCATAAATTAAACCCGAACGAAGGTCTCCACTTTCTCATGTCAGTAACTGGACATTGTGTGAACTACTGTAGGCTCAATGAATATGCGTACTCGTATGAACGAGGCTTGCTCATACCGGCATAGGTATATATCATAAGGTTATATGTGAATAGGTGTTTTTATGCGAAACGTATATACAGGTATACGTACGTAATGCTGGCGCTTACGGGACAGGATGCGCTTCTATAGCGCTTAACAACAATATAAAATGGATGAACCGCTCGGGATGGCTATCTCGTAGAAATACCGTGTTATCTTGTTCATGCGAGGTTGTACACCTTTCAAGCACACGCACGAATCCCTACATACAGGAGATCACGCACGTAGGCCTACACAAGCCTGAAAATCGCACTAGTGTTGGTTTCCATTGTTGACTGCGTTGCTATAGCAACGGCTACGCCGCGGACTAAAACAAGGTCCGGTTATGTTATGTCGTGCATATATTAAAAAAGATTTGCTTGTATTCTCAAAACGGATTAAAATGGTGTAACGAGAATTTAAAAAGCTGCTTCGATTAATCGCGGAACAGTATGGACGTCGATAAAACATTTACGAGCTACTCGAGGCTTGCGCAATCCGGGCACGCTTATGAACGTTTTGAAATCGTCGTCGATTGCCGGAAGTGAATTTTCCGTTACGAATTCAAATTCGAAATGCTTTGTGCTCCGGAGGAGACGCGATCGTCAACTTTTTCTTTTTAAGAATATTTTTTTATCGGCTGATTTCGATTGGTACGAGATATCGATACCAGCATAGATGGCGGTAGTGGACAATTTCGATTTATATTATTGAAGTTCGTGGATAACGTAAAGTTTGTGTCAATATTTTTTTTTTATTGCGTTGCCACGGAACAACATGGCAGACTCCAGCTAGGTATTCCTATGCCAGTGAACTTCACACTGGTTGCCTGTATCTTCCGTAGCAAATGCCTTTAGTGCCGTAGATTAGGATCAGTAGGAGGCCATGTTTAAGTGTCCGTGAGGCATTGACTGTATAGTGTATAGAGTGAACGATGGTTCTAGGTATCGGAATCAGTCGATTGTTGGTCGCAGGTTAAAATTCCCTTTCTTAGAAGATAGCCAAACTCGATGACCCCGTAAATGGAGACCGAGAGAGGTTGTAACGGTTTTTAAGTTCCTGGAATAACTCGGTAGGTAAGAGCTTTTTCGAGTGTCGTGACGTCACGCGTTGAATTAAATTGCATCGGGAATGCCGAACTTACCAGAGCTTTTTAATATCTTTTCTTCGAAAATTCATTTCGCAGGGGCCAAGTGTCAAATCATTGTATGGAGATTTTCTAGTTGTTTTGTGTCGTTTGCTCGCGTAACCCTATATGGGGATCGAAGTGTCTTTTTTTGTTCCATAGTTGGCTTTATGCCCTCTTTGAAGCGCCAAGTGCTAGGTGGGGATCGAAGTGGCAGGAAATGAAATTGAGCATTTTTTTAGCAGATGGTTCAATGTGTTCGGAAATTCGAGGGGAATAGGTTATGTAGAGTAAGATGGCGCTGGATTTATTTCACCTCATAGAGACCGTGAATCTTTCAACGAGATTGATATACGTGTTTTGAAATTACTCCCGTAACGAATTCTTGGTGCGTTTTGTTGTTAAAAAAAAGTTGCGCTCTGACAGCAATATAGACATTTTTGAGAATCGTCTGCGAAGTTTCAAATAGGTTAAATACATTTAGGATATTTAAGTACGACGTATGACAGCTGTAACAGTTGTATCCATGTGTATATTGATACAGTAATAATTTTCTAGGTAATTTTCGGTGGCATTCGGCAATATGGCTGCTCTAAAGAATTCGCATCTGTGTACCGACCTTAAGTGCTCTAAGTGTAGATAACGATGATATGTAGATACGTACTAATGGGCTTTGTAGTGGAGCTCCAGAGTAGTAATGCTAGTCGTAAGTAAATATACGATCGTATACTTTATAGTGAACTCGGCTTAAGGTTTGAGTGCCGATTGGATAACTGTTAACGGCTTGTCGACTGTTTAGCTTTTGTCGATGCTCAAGTGCGTAAACATGTGTGAATAGATCGGTCATAAGACACGTTTTCATTGTCGCGAATGAAGTTTATCGTTCGCTCGTTGTGTACGGGGCTTAATGCTATCTCTCGCGACGAGCGAACCTCGGGGAAGAGGGCATCGGGCTGTCTAGCTTGCCGGTCAACAAACCGTGGCAAACCTTGGTAGAGCATTCAACCGCATCGTAGCGTCATTATTCATTAATGATTAAGGGGCATCTATAAAGTGAATATAAGTTTCATAGGGATAACCGTGCCGCCATCATGTGAACTGAAAATAGACAACTGTAATATCAAGCGTGTAGAAAAAATTTTTTTTCCTGGAATCTTTTACGAGTCGAGCCTTATTAACGGTATTGGTATACATATATTTTTCTTATTATATCTGACTCAAATTTTGAATTTGGCGGGTCGACTTTTCGTGGCCTCTGTAATCTCTGTACCTAATAAGAATTCATTGAATCGATTGCGTTTTGCTTGTAATCGTTAAATTTTCTTTTTCCGTCACTATGATCAGTGCCAAATATTAATTAGCATACAATGGCATCCGATCGTTTGCCAAAAATGGTGCGGAAATTAATATTTCATTAGAGATCTATACATACAGGAAGTGTAAATGATTCGAGGATCGTTCACGGTGTATGCGTTTAAAAATCTAATATGGCGAGTCTATGCAAGAGTGGTACAACTGTCCATTTTTTTATTTAAAGTGAAATTGCGCTATGCCTTAAAAAAAAAAATTAGCACAGTACCATGCTTTGTCCATTTTCCTAAGAGAATAACGTCTCCTTGTATCCATTTACTGTGGTCCAATTTTTTTTTTTCAACCGATACCTTTGTTTCCGCCATTATCAGTACCGTCCATATACCCACTGTTTGGCGAGCGCGTGCCGCGCCATTGTCAACAGGTGTTTTGCGTGGAACCGTTGGCAACTGCGCTCAACCGGAAATCCTCCCGCGCCACATCATTATCAGCATTTCCGCGTGTTCTAAACTTACATAATTTTGTTTTAAGTTTGATATCAAATTATTATTTATATACAGTGTCGCCAACTGCTGTGTGTCAAACAGGCGAACTTTGTCTGATCTTGCTCGAGGCATTGATAAAAAAATCACCTCTGCCCATATCCGCCCCTATGAACTACACGCTTCCGGTGAGAGTAAAAGATTTCAAGGCGAAAGTTTACTCTGCACCCTTGAAAATTATATCCGTCCGTCACGAGCGACTCTCGTCGAAATTGTCACGACGAGGCCTTAACGGTCCTCTCACTTTCACCTGGACGTACTTTCAGCTGCGGGTCGCTTACAGTACAAATTGTGCTGTAGGTGCGCGTCTAGGTCTCTAATAATAATTATTCGGAGACCAAGATCATTACTGTCACTGGCGTAGTATTCCGTTCCGAGAAATTGTATTAATGCTAACGTAACTGGAGTAGGTAGGAAGAGAGAGGTACTCATCAGCAAAGTTGTCCAAGTGGAGCGAGAAAGATCAGTTTCGCTTAAGGTTTATTACGATTCGTCGAAATTCAGGACGATCCTGCGAAGACTAAACAAACGGCCATTCCTTTTTTTTTTTGTGATACAAATAGATATATACGCGATGTATACACACACACACATACATTTGTATAGTTCCATAATGCTCCGTTGCGTCCGTGAGGCTTAAGCCTCCCCCCCCCCCCCTTTTGCAGGACCGTAAATTACTTGGAGCGTGAACGGAGCGACGGTCAGGTAGGCAATTTTTGAATTTCAAACCGCCTGATCTATCCTGGGAATACCGATTTCCAGGGTGGTTCAACGTACCGTGCAGGTCAGTTTTCTATGCGCGATAACAACGTGAGTTAGTCTTGTTCTGCGCATGCGCGTACGTATGCGTAGGTGCAGACGCGCATAATATATTATTATTCACTGTATGCGCATGCGCGTGGCACGCGCTGTGCCCACGAATTATAACGGGACTGAACGATGACCGACGCCATCAATTCTTGACCGACTGTACTCGTACGTTCTGTTCTCACCTTTCTCCGCTTCTCCGTTTACATCCTTCTACCTTCCATCTTTCTTTTTCTTTGTCTTATTATGTTTCTTGTCCTTCGCGTCCACCGCAATATCCGCTTTGCGGCCTTTCCAATTTTTCCGATTGGTCGGATATCTGAAGCCCAGGATTATACAGCGTCCTCTTTCGCAATAAAATTGTAGACCCGTTCGTTCCTACCGGAAGAGCACTACAAGTGCTTTTGATTCCGATGGAAGGATGTTTTGTGGCCTCGTTGCCAAGAGCAATCATTAACTTTTGCAGTATGACGTCATGGTCGATGGCCATGGAATACGATCGCAGCGCCATACCCCTACTGGACTAACGCTGCGCGACTTTTGCGAAGCTTCGTAGCATTGTCAATTTCAGTTTTCTTTTTTATAAATTTTATGCTTGTCTATACAAAATGGTGTCTCGGCAGATATTTTTATTGGATATATCTTCTCAGACAGTATATCCATTTATCGTGTGCACGCGTGTCTTCTGTCGAAAGGCAGGCTTTTTTTGCTCACTGAAAAAAAATAACAATGTAATCTCGCAAATCCGCTTGATAATAAAAGCGAAAGCGTTCAAGACGTCGAAACGGGAGTTTCGAAGGGGGTCGTGTGAACGGGAATAAAGGTCTGTACATAAACACAGGTACACGCGCATAGTCGGTTCTAATGTAAAAACGGAACAATCTTAGAAGTTGTAAACGTGAAATTATAATAAATTATTCGTATTTTACTAGTGAACAGCGACACCCGATACTGCGAATCTCTTTGCACGGCGTGTCGTCCGTTGTATACAATATTTCTTTGATTCTTTAAAAAAAAAATATAAAATAAAAGATCAGCATTGTCTTTCAGTTTTATACTCAATTGTGTGCTTTGCTTTTATTTTTTGTATTACGAAATACTGAAGGTCAGCAAAAATATATATACATATGTTCTAAACCGGATACACACGGGACGTGTATTGCAAGTGATTATATCACAAGTGTTCTATTTTTATAGAATATATTAAATAGATAACGTACATCGTCTAACGTATGTAAATTATGTAAAGATATTCCATAGAATGTCAATACCGAATTTATTATTTGAAGTGTTTTTATTTTGCTCTATTATGAAAGAGCTCATTTTCATCAGTGTGTACGAATATTAATTACAGAGTCATTTGCTGCTGAATGCCTTAAAAATTGACCGATTGAGTAAAGAGGATTGTTGTAATGAAAATTTTTTTTTCATTTTGAGTCGCCAGTTTAGCCAGTTTGTTACATTGTTCAAGAAGTCAATTGAAAGTGCTTCTTTTTATATACTACGCCCAATTTGTGTCACAGTAAAGGTTTTTTTTTTTCATACGCATACGCGAAACATTCTGCCTTAATAATTGAGGTTAGGTTAGCTCGCCAGGTGAACAAACTACCTTCGTCCATGATATCGGATGTATGTACATACATACATACTTATAAGAAAGGAACGTAACAGACACGCATGGCCACTTGTATTATATATGTAGATAACGTTATGAGTAGAGACAATGGTTTTGGCTTTGCGGTTTTATGGCTTCGAAGTAAAAAAACCCATTACGTATGCTTGCATATTTATATTCGCGATAATTCGCGAAAAAAAATTCTTTAACCTAAAAAAGTTTTTTTTCCCCTCCTTTTTTTAATGACTTCATTTAATCGTCACGAAAATTGAATCATACCCTTCTCTTTTCCTTGTGAATATCTGCACGTACGGATTTCGTCGTTTTGATACGACGTCTATATTGCTTTTTTTATGATTGTCAAGAGTTACGTGTACGTTGCACAAGACAAGACAAATGTTGAAATTGGTAGAGTCACGAGGTCGTCTCGACAATTGCGAAAGATTGCGGATTGAATATTGGCGGGAAAGCGATTCATTCACAATCGTAATTTGCCGGAAGTATCGATAAGTTAGTCCCAACAACGGAAATGACTGTCAATTAACGATTTTTTAAATTAAAAAAAATATATATGAAATATCGGCAAAATAAGAAGGCAGCAGTTAATAAATTTGGGAATTTTTTCAAGCATTACGTAAATCATTCTTTTTCTCATTCCTGTAGCCTTGTCCTTCCTGTATAACGACTGTTCTTGCGTGATTCGACTTTTTTTTCCCTGTAAATGCCAACGACCCAGGTGATTAATGATAATTATTTTTAAAAGTTCTTGTCTAGTCTGCTATTTGACCCGGAAACAACCCCTAAGAATTAATAGGCCATTTATATAACTGGCTACAGCATGTGCTAGCCAATAATTATGCAATTGATTATTCAGTGTAGTCAAAGAAATATATATATATATACAGTATACTCTGTTGGATGACTAAACGAACTCAAAAAATTGTTTTTTTAATTTTCAGGTCGGAGGGTGGCAGCAGCGAGAGCCCTCTGCTAGTAGAAGAGGGCGAAGCCGTGGGTCAACCTCACAGTCCGCACAATAAACACAGTCATAGTCACAGTTATGCTCATCCGCACGGGCCGCACAGTCATCACCACGACAAGCCCAAACAGCTAGTCAAATATGGAGAGCTTGTTATTCTGGGGTAAGAGAAAGCGTCATTACCGCACGATAGATTCGAGCGTATAAATATTCGAAAGAATTTTCGAAAACTCGACATTGCCAGTGTTTTGAGTAAATTGGACTAAAAGATTGAAATTCTCAAAGACGAATTAAAACAAAAAGTTTTTTTCACTAACACATTATTCAAAATTCATTCTTACCGGTTTACGCTCCGACTTCTGACCGCGACTGCAGCGCCAACTAGCCGCTTATCTATGGAGGTAAATGAGTTCATATAGCCTGTTATCGTGCCGGCAGTAACTCAGTCTGCTAACAGCAGAGGTGCCGGTTCAATTTAGAACGCTTAAAAATATACTTCCTGGTCGATGGCGCTCGAGCTTCTCTATCTTAGTTCTGTCTACTGTCTAGTACGTACACTGTCGGCTGTAATGAAGGCGAGCGTGAGTGCACGTGCCACTAGATATAGAAATTATTTTAGAAGAAGAATCGTAGGCAGGTAGATAGATGGCTAGAGGCACCGCATTGAGATTGCCTTTGGTATTGTAAAAATCATTGAATGGTAGTCGCATAAGAGTACAAAGAAAATAGATTGTAGGCAGCACGTAGGATTCTGTAATAAATAAAAAAATATTCTTTGAAGATTCGTTACTAGTCAAAACAAGAGGATCGTAGCCATCTGTTATTCGTGCTCGTAACCTGAACTGAAGCTAGAGCGAATAAAAGCTTGGTATTCGTTATTAATGAATTTAAGTTAACTTGCCTCACTGACGTTTTTAAATTACTCTTGACTATATTTTGACTCGTATATTCACTTAAAGCTGTCACGGTCGTTGAGTGACCTCGTGCTCGTTGAACCTTGACTAACTAAATTTGCTCACGTCCAACTTCTAACCGTCTCAAGACGTATATATTTTTCGTTGGTTTCACGAGAATTCCAATAAGAATTAATCTAGGACACGACTTAGAACAGTTTAAGTATGTATAAAATTACGCCTGTCCAATGTTATCGTAATGGAATATTTTTTGGATATTAATAGTAAAATCGGCATTCGCGGTTACCGTAAAAATATATAAAAAGGTCTGGACTAAGTTTTGAAAAGGTCACGATTCTTTATGATAAATTCGAACCGCGATAGATTTGCATAAGCATCCACGCACTCTACAGGTATACGCTTTGTCTCGGACGAGTCTGGCTAAATGACTCGTCTGCGCGTAACAATTGTTGCATATAACAATAAATCGTTAAAAGGCGCCTGCGACGGCTTTCAAATCGAACTAGTATCATCCAGAGTCAAAAATGACAACCAAATGTAACGAACAATAACGTATAGCATCACAGCTGAAGTTGTCATTGTAAGGTTTTGAAAGTGTGATAGCTTCGAAAATCGTCCGCCAGGAGTCGCCTCTGTTCGACGAGTTTCCCATAGCGACCACGACGGTTAGCCATCCCGGTAACTGCAGAGACGACGACTCATCGATCTACGTGATTAATGACCCAAGACTAGTATCGCTGAGAGAACTCAACAATCTACCTAAAGCTTTTAAGGCAAGTTTCTATGGACGAACTCGTATACTGTATCCGTGTGAACGATAGTCAGGATGGATCCATAACCTCCCGTTGGCTAGTGGCCAAGTCGCACTGCAGTAACTAGACGATACGCCCATTCGAAGGTTAGTTTCTAGTCGATGCACGCGATGTGCGATTTTTCTACGATCTTATTAAAGATACAAAAAGTATCTCAATGCCGACTCCGTTCGGTTGTAAAATACGAGTAATCGCAGCTTGCAGATATCCGATACGCAGAAACAATGATTGATACTGACTAGAGCGGCTTCTCCGACCGGTAATTACGTAGAAAAACAAGCCTTAAAGCCTGCGAAATGCTTGGAGAAACCACTGACAGCGTAGAACGTCACATGATTGGAAAATATTCAGGCTGATTTTAATTTCTTGCTGCTGTTCTGCGTAGAAGCGTGAGGAGTGACCGTGACGGATTCGTCGCTGCATTCCGATATGTTAATTGTGATGGGTATGTCGCTATAGCATCAGCATAAGGTATATCGCAGCAAATTGGCGCGGCATTATCGCTGTGTTTGAATGAGTGATTTTGTTCGTGGCAAGGCTATCGCTAACAAGGAGCTAGCTCCAAGGGAAAGAGTTTATAGTTGTCTTTGATTCCCTGGGGAGAACCACGGTTGGGATCAATGCCAAAAGTAGGCTGACTCTCAACGGCTGGGAAGTAGGTCTTTGTGGCTATTTGCAATTACTACGGAGGAGAACGAAGCCGAGCATAAAGAGGAACGGAGGACGAGGATCAGAATAAAGATAAGCAGAAGGATGGAACTAATGTCTATTTAGAGACGTTCATTTTGGGATTGGACCTTTTTTTTATTGACATTTCAGTCGTTAATGTTTAGTACTGTTGTTTTGGCTACTGTCCAACGTGGCTAACCGCACTTTGCATCCGATGACAATGGTTTATGGAATTCTTTTTTCTCTTACTAGATCCAGAATGTACTTGTGCACTAAATTTGTTTGCAATACGACAGTTTTTGCGATTTACGGGCAAAATTGAATGGCGAGTGGATTACAAGTGTTAAATATAAATTGACGGTGGGGAAGCCTTTTGGGGAAATGGCAGACGCAGAACGTCAATGAGAGATATTGTCAATAGGCAATTTATCACTTAGATTCAAATGTATATCTCGAAATTGTTTAAACATAAATTAATTGTGGATGCACCTTGATCTTTCTAAAGAACATAAAGGCCTCTTAGGCTGTCGTGCATGCTCGAGCCTGCGTGAGGTTAGGATAAAATTGATATGTATACAAGAAAGAAATGTATCATTCTTTGTGATCGATGATTCCAAAACCCATGAGTCAAATCGGTCTCTAGCGTTGAATCTGCAAACTATCATAATTTATGACGTATGAATTCCTATGAGGTTTCGTATCTACATTCGTTTCTGTCAACATTGGTTATCTCGCCGAGCGCTTTGTTTATTTGTCCTCCCAGACATTCTCATCGTGTTACGTTTTCGTGGTACGCCTCTCTTTTCGAAATAATTAAAGGTTTACTTATTTCTTTTCAGATACAATGGCTTCCTGCCACCTGGTGATCGTGGCAGAAGGCGAAGCAAATTTGTCCTGTTGAAGCGACCGACGGCAAACGGCGTGAAACGTAGCAAGCATTACGTAGTTAAGACGCCGCACAGTTCCCAGGCAATTCTCAACACTAAGCAGCACTCGATTTCGTACACGCTGTCGAGAACTCAAGCGGTAATTGTGGAATATACCGAGGACGAAGACACGGATATGTTTCAGGTGAGCGTCGAGTTTAAAATTTAAAAAAAGGATCGTTACGTGTTTCGAGCGAATATTTGATATTCGAAAAAAAGTCCTCTTTCACATTTTCATACGTACATCCACTTTGAACTTTGACACGAATCCATTATTTTTTCATTTTTTTTTTCAGACTGTTGCACGTTCTGTGTTCGTATGCGGAAGGCGTTTAACGATTTTTGCCACTTTGGTCACGCGAATGCGTGAAATAATTTGATTGACAAAAAAATTAGTATTTCCTTTTGACATTTCGTAACTCGCGATTTTAGTTCGAGGTAGTTACGATAGCAGTGTGTTGGCGATGGCGCCACTGCATTACGTTCCATTTCACACGAGATTGACGAGGGGACTATTAACAGACGATAACATAAAAATTTTATAATTCGCCTAATGATTATTTCGTATACGATTTAAAGCCGTTGAATCAGCTTTCTCGTGAATAGATGTTTAGAAAATATTTTTTTTTTGGACATCCAATTAATGTTTCTTTGATGCTTGTGCAATAATTATATACTGTGCTCACATTGGGTGATCGAACATACTGACGGATCAATATTTCTAATGCCTCTTAATTTAATTTATTCACAGATTGGCAGATCATCCGAGTCACCGATTGATTTCGTCGTGATGGACACGTGTCCTGGTGGTAGCGAAAGTGGACCAACGAGTGAGGGACGTGTCGCCCAAAGCACGATCAGTAGGTTCGCTTGCAGAATCCTTGCCGACAGATCGGATCCAAGGATCGCTAGGATTTATGCAGCAGGATTCGACAGTTCAAGAAATATCTTCCTCGGGGTGAGGATTTGTGTTATGTCGTGCCAACGTAATAGACATGCATGCGGGGAATCCCTTAGGAACATTTTAGATGTCAGTGATGTCTAACGATCGTCTGGCGCGAATCCTAATTTAAATATTAGTCCAGTCGTTGTACCGGATTTCTCGATCAGATACTGTTCGACAATTGATCTACAGGACAAGTCCGATTATAGTATGATTGTAGATCTTGCATATTAATTTTATTAATTGGATACTACGTAATTTTACCCTGTACTTCATAGGAAAGTTATACTTGTCCAAGTTTTGTGCGAGACTTGCTAAATTGTCATAGGGTTCGTGCGGAGCGACTAGATCGGAAACATAATGAGACTTAATTCTTGAGACTTATGAGATGAAAATGTAAACTCGAGAAATGAATTTTAATTACAACCGTAAGCAATTAAGTTCCCTCCTGGGACAATTAAAGAAAAAACAGAATTTATTTTCTTAATTCGCAAACATCTACCCGACTCGTGTGAATACTGTGCCGTTAGATTTATTAAAATTAATATGCCGCGACTTGCAATTAAAATGCATGCGTGCCAGAATAGCTCCAAGTGGAAATCAATAAGGCACCGACCTTGCGAAACGAAAGCGATCGAAAAAAGCAGGCGCTGCCGTGTAATAACTTCGTGGTTTGCTCAATGCTCAACGACGAGGAACGTCTTCTGTTACGAGCCTCGAGAGAAATTCGCGAATACGAATAGAGAGGGGAGGGGAAGGAAGCTTGAGTTAAAATTACGATAACTCAAGCAGAACCTTTGATAACGTCAAGTTGATTTTTTTTCCTGTATACAAATTTCACTGCAGTGATGACATATAACAATTTGAATTGAATTATACGTTTTAATGTGTGAAGTAATAATAATAACAATAGTAATAATAATAATAATAACTCTTTACAGGAAAAAGCAACCAAATGGCAAGAGAGTCGCGAGATCGACGGCCTTACGACAAATGGCGTTTTAATAATGCATCCAAGAGGACAATTCTGCGGGGGTGAAGCCCAGTGCGGCTTTTGGCGTGAAGTAAGCGTCGGCGGTGGCGTCTTCTCTCTCAGAGAGAGCAGAAGCGCCCAACAGAAGGGCAACGTCGTCGAGGACGAGGACAACGTCCTACAGGATGGTACACTTATCGACCTGTGTGGCGCCACTTTGCTCTGGAGATCAGCAGAAGGTCTAGCAAAATCACCGGTAACTATTTTTTCTTCCTATGCTCGCCTATTACTGTAATTGAAGACGTAAGGTTTATCGATATCAAATACATTTCTGTTAAAGTAGATTAATGCTTCTTACGTCACACCGAGGGATTTTAGCGGATTCGAACAATGTAGTTTATCCTGTGCATCGCCCTGATGCAGTCAGCTGCATGGAGAATGGATAGTGTACGTGTGTCTGTCTGTGTGTCTGAACTGATCAAACTGATTCGATTACTAGACCCGACTGCTTAGAAGCGATTGGTATTAAACCGTTGAGTAATCGAATTTCAAAAGGATTGAGAACGCGACAGATTTTTCAATGCTAGGAGATGCGAGAACTTTATCCTTTCTCTTTGTATACGTTAAAATTTTTTACAGTACGAGACGCCTTGATTATTATTCTAGACCATTGTCAAGAGACTGATTGATTCTATAAATAAAAGTAATTTACAAAGACACAAAGCTCTTTTAGACTTTGTTTTCTTTTTCTTTGTCTATCTTTTGCATATAATGAATTTAATTAACTGTTATAAGTGATTCTTGTTTTCTCGTATGCAGGTTTATTCAGGGTAAATGTATCGACTGAGGATAGTCCATTTGATTTGCATGATGGAGAACCAACTTCAGATTGTGCGTTTAAACTGAATAATTCTGTATGCTAATGATAACTTGTAAAAGTATATTCATTAATTGTCATTAATGATACGTAAAGGGACTATGACGTTTAAGTGTCAAGAATTTTGCTGTTTTTGTATGTTACTTGTCCTTTCACAGTTTCTTCGTTACTTTCTACCACTGCTACTTCTCTTATCTGTCTACAGTAGTGTCTATTGCAATATCATGAACCTTTAACAGCACCGTAGAAAGAGCAATGTCATGCACATACTTATATATATACTCTGGCACTCACATGGTATGACTATAAATACGTTAACGCCCGAGGCAAATATGAGATTATTAAAATTCATTATACGGCGTTAAAATTCCTTATAAAAACAATATTTACGTAGATATTTAACTGGGATAAAAAATGTTTAGAAAATATCTAACAGTGCTATTTTCGTTTCTCTTTATATCATTCTTATCACGGTTTCTGTACAATTATTTAACTCAACGCTTTTTGATGCAATTTATTTTTAAGAAAGAAAATAATTTTTGAAGAATTTTTTAATCAATTCACGGTTGATTAATTAGGTCTAATTGAATTGCTCGAGTCTCCTTTCTTCGTCCTGCAACACATATGGACGTGTGTTGCGAAATGAAAACCCACGCGCTCTTTACAAGCAAACGACATTGAACTAATCAGGATCGATAAGATGAGATGCACTTAAAGTTCCACGAGCAGCGACATCTACATGGGTGCAAATTGAATTACATGAAATGTTCTCAGTCTCAATTAAGACCGTCGCGCCCAAGTACTTTTTGGAAAAAAATTACCTTGAGGTAACCATAGTCAAGATTGGAAATTGTTATTAGTTAAAATTCAAAAGTCAGTAGCGACTCATATTTTTATATGGAATGAAAATTCTTTATGTGGCAGCCGAGCGATATGTGGACGATTTAAATATTTCCAGAGCGTGACTACGCCTATGGAGTATGAAAATTGAACAGATTCAATTCACCCGTGAAATTGAAATTACTCTGCGTCAATTCCATCCGTAAAATCACTTTGCCCAGGGGGCTCCTTAGTAATTTTGATAAAAATTCCATTTACATTTTTTCTTTTCATATGTTACTTCAGACATACATTGCCAAACAGTTATTTTATAGATGCAGGCCAAAAGTTCCCGAAATATTTTTTCGAGCAACGCGAAGACACTTCTAGCATGCTAAAGTAATCGCTTTGATGTCTCGTTGCACACAAGTGCATCCTGGGATACATCGCGTCCAAAGAGGGGGTTGAGCATTATGCGGTGCTCTGTGCATTGCCATGTTGGAGCAGCATTGGCGCCGCCATTTGCAAACTGATCGACGTCGCGATGGTCAGCTAAAAGCATCGTGCAGAGACAAAAAGTGAATCAGTAGACGAAGTCGTAGAAAACAATAAATGGAGGACAGTGAATGACATTGCTCTTAATTTTATGGTCCACCGAAGATATTTTTGAATTTCCCGCTCAAGTGTCGAGACACACCGCGTTCTCCCCTGAAATATTGATCAGCACTGTGGAAGAGACGGAACCGTACCGTCGTTACGATTGCACGAAAGGGTTGATCAATTTTTTGAAACTAAAGCACAGATCAACTGCTACAAATGTATTTTATAATTATCAAATATCGATTTTCAATTTTTGATATACTTAGATTTAACCTTTAAGTGGGTTACTAATTTTGCCAATGAAAGGATATCTTGACATTGCAGACGCTTTCGTTATTATTATTATTATTATTAAATACCGCTTAAAGAACGCACCCAAAGATCCTATTAAGGGTTATCCCTCAATCCTATTTAAGGCTCGTTCTCAAGAAGCCCCTAATGTAAATTCTTACATTGACCATGTAACATAACCTCCTTTATGATTTACCCCATTCTAAACGCCTTAAGAGGCGTAGCCTTCGACACCACATTGTTCAAAGAGCGCTGCTGAACTTTTCCAACAAAACTGTAGCTGCTAACAATTTTTATAAATTTAAATATAAGTGTTTGATCGATAATCGTTCTGAAGTAGATAAATTTTTAATCGTCAAATATATTTTCAGACGAAGCACGATTTGGAGGAATTGGTCGACGCGATAAACGCTGGTCGACCACAATGTCCGGTGGGCTTGAACACCCTAGTAATTCCGCGGAAAGCAGCGTCGGATTCCGCACAGCAGCAGCAACCGTACGTTTATTTAAAATGTGGACACGTTCAAGGTCATCACGATTGGGGCCAGGAGAAAGATAAAGCAACGAGGAGATGCCCGATGTGTTTGGTGGCAGGACCGATAGTCAAACTCTGCATGGGAATCGAACCTGCGTTTTACGTGGACAGCGGACCACCTACTTACGCCTTCAGTCCGTGCGGCCATATGGCGACGGAAAAAACAGTCAAGTACGTATCGTAGCTCTAGTAACTGAAAGACAAGGAGAGAAGTGTAGTCGACCGTTGAATGATTAAATGATAGTCACGAAGCAAATGGAGATCGTTATAATTGTATTAATCCTTTGTACAGATATTGGGAGAAGGTTGCGATACCTCACGGAACAAATGGTTACATTGCCATCTGTCCATTTTGTGCTGTACCTTTGGAAGGGACACCGGGATACGTCAAACTGATCTTCCAGGACAACGTCGATTAGATTAGATCGCGACCACCTTGAGATTGTGGAGAAGTCCTGGAGGAAGGTATGAAGAGTGAAAATTAATTAACGAGTAATCAGAGAGAGAGATCATCGTTCGATCACTTAGATTCTATCTTGTTCATCGTTTGGTAACTTGGGAATCGCGAAGCTTGCCAGTGACACTCGAATTGTGTTAGGAAGTACGATTTAACGACGCTAGAGGCGCGACGTTCGATAATTTTCAAAGTTTATTATAAATGAACACAATGAACTTGTATGGTCATCAGTTTTTATTGTCATTGCTGACTGGCCTGATGTATTATGAGAATTTGATGATTTGTGTCAATGCAAAACCTGAGGGTTAATTGGTTTCGCGGTATTGGTCATTGTAATAGCACTGTGAGTTTTTGTTTCGTACAATGGCGTCAATGTTAATCGTATTCGAGAAACAGTGGCTGATGATTATTGTAATTTTGTGATTCTTCTTTCCTCCCTCAAAATGAGATTATGTGGCTAGAGCACGGCATTACTTTTGTATTCAGGGGCCACTTTTGTGTCGTGAATCATAAGAAGATGGCTCCTTTCAAAGGAAAATGTTCAGGCTGCAGCACGTACGTATTTGATTGGTTTTGAAAGTTCTTGTTATTAAAGTGTAGAACGACGGTTATGTTGGGTATGGTTTTTAATTATTATCAAAAATATTATCGTCAGTTTTGCGAGTAATTTAACTGCAGTTGCGTCTCTTCGTGTTAACTTATATACGTTATCCTTGGAGGACGGGCCTAGTTTTTTTTGTCGATTCCTACAGTTTACGACTCAAAATGTGCTAAAATGAAAGCGTAGGAACAACGTGAGATCCATGTAAAGCTGAAAAATCGGTTTCCCGTCTTCTAGAAACTAAATATGTTTCCAAAATTATTTTTCTTCTTTACTCTGATTTATCAAGATGGCGTTCAAGCACTGTGGTAACGTAACGAATTTGAAATACGAAAGTTATTCTTTCGATGACTGAAGTTGATAAACATATGTAGAAAGGAGGCTAATTCGAAAACGAAAAGAGTTCGTGCGTTTATGGCTCAAAAATCTCTATAGTACTGTGAATATTTTTCAATAAGCGTGATTCACGTTCAGTAACGAATTTCATGTGTCTGTTTTCATACTCAAATTTTACTACAAAAAAATGAGTCATTAACAATTTTAAGTTCGCCGTTAGATTTCGTTATAATTGATTTTGAAGAAAGCTATAAATATTAATCTACTAGTTTTAATTTTGAATTGTACTTCTAACGTCATAATTTGTTTAGACGCAATTTTTTTCGTTGATCGAGCCATGAACATTTGAAATTGAATAAATAAAATATTTTGGCCATAAGCAGAAGAAAGATCACTGAAGGTCAAGGAGATAAAAAAATGGGTGATTATAGTTCAACAAAAAGACTGTTAAAGGTCCTGCTGCACGGGCAAAAGTTTCTTTTATATAATGTGCATCTGGCAAACTATTATTATTCTTTGTTCGTGCAATGGAACCTCAATGTGTGAATAAGTCTTGTCCCATGGTTCGTACCTTGAATATCAATTTTAAGAAGTAAACTGAGTCTTTAAGTAGAAAGTATAATATTTTACGTTCAATTAAAAGTGAGTGACACATGCTTTTACTAATGAGAACCATGGGACTGGATATTAGTGTGAAATATTTAGCTGATTTGTATAGTATTTAAATATATATTTAAGCTGCGCTGGAAATAGCTTGGACCGATCCTGCCTTCAAACCCATGGAAATTCATGCTGGTGTTAAACAACAATATAAACAATGTCTTAATTTTCGTTCGACACTTTAATTACCATCATCTCCTAGTATTATTTGATTATCAAGATCACCAAGAGGATGATATATGATTAATGCAACCTTTCATCGGACCCAAATATAAAATTCAAATACTTCTAAAACTGTTACGGAAGCCACAATGGCAAAGGGAAGGAAAACGTTTGACGACAATAACGAAACGACATCTATTTTAGAATCATGTATCACCTTGCAAGAGGTTCGTCCACTTTTTTGAAGGCAATATCGGCCGTATCGCTGAAAATTAACGATTTAAAAAAATTCTACGTATATATGTTTTGATACGCATCTAACCGTTCCATGCGATTCCAGAGAGAAAGGAAAATATAGCTCTAAATTCATATTTCTGTTCTTTATATAAACTTATAGGCATCTATATAAGTATAGTGCATAATGTAGAACGTGTATATATACGTATATAAATATATCAATCTATACAGGGTTATTCCGTACAAACGGATCAATAGATGTTGCTTCTATCACAGAAATCAAATGGACATTCTCGAACTTTAATTGGTGCGTTTGGCCTTAATAACCCTGTGTACACGAACAAGGTGATTTCTCAATTTAACCATTGATCTATTGATAGAGACAACTAAAGACGTTTAAGCTAGCGTAATATCTGCTGTATTATACTATTTAAGATATTCGAAGCTATCAAGGTATTTTTGGCTGCGCTCGAATTGAATTTGAAAAAATAATTCTGGGACGGGGGTAAGTGATTATGTGTTCATGTGATTTTGCACTGTAAAAGAAATGGAGTTACGGTTTACTTGAATTTTCATGTTTCTCTTATATTCTTTATTTTCTTTGTAATGGAATATATTCATTTTTAGAATTGATTGACAATAAGTTCAATGAAAATGGATTAACTTAACGTATTGATGATCTTAGCAATTTTTAGGGTACTCAGATTGCAGTTATGAAGAATTTATGTTTCTTTGTCCTATGTTGTGGAACTTATGCTAAAATGAAAACACTTTTTTTTCTTCTTTTTTGTAAATTAGTAAATGGGATGTCGTGCAAATCAAATCTGTTTTAAACTCTGTATGTCTATGTATATATAATTGACCTCATCGATGAGTAAAGTAGGTTACAGGAATCATATAGGATGTTTGATAATGCTAAATGATTGCGGTGTAAAAAAAATGACCACATTAACGATGCTGATGATGCTTCGATGAAGAAACTATGTGTAATTGTATCTAAATGAACATTATGCGTGTATGACATCCTTTTGAGATGATTATTTCGTACCGATTTGATATCACTAGAGAGAGCAAGAATGTGGAACGATGAAATTCAATAAAATTATTTATTTATAGATGAAAGATAGCTGGCGTACCGTAAATCTGTGACGTCTGCACTTGGGGAGGACAAAGTGTTCGTTATGTTTCTTAATTTATTCACTGGCTTTGCCGCAGTGAAGTGATTAATGAAATTTATAATATTGCGTTACTATTTTGTCTAGAGAGATTTGAAGATTGCGAAAGGAATCGACGCGCTGAATATTATCATGCTGATATATTTTGTTTACTTTGAGCGCAGCCATGTTGTATAATATACAAAACTCAGATTACTGCGCATTTAATTAAGTCCTTCCATAACTTCCGTTAAGAACGCTGTCCAATTATTTAGATGAACTCTGTTACTGTAATACCTACAACCAACCGATAAATGCAATTGTTAGATAACACATTAGGATCATAAAAAACACAAGAGCGAAACTTTTAGGAAAGATAGATTATATTAAAATATTTATATAAATGTAGATTTAATGTAATAAAGAACTTTAATTGTGAAGACGGTCGTTTAACATATAGATTAATATCATCGTTTCATAAATCTCAGAAACGTTTTCATCGGCATATTTCGTTTACATGAAAAAATTTGATGAAGGAAGGTCCTAAGGAAAATTTGAAATTAAATGCTTTTATTGGGGCCATCAACAAGACGAAAATTAAAAGATTGACTAGGCTTTATTATCAAATTCTATTAATGATTTACAGTTTCGGTTGATCAGATTGATTATAAAAATGGCAATTACATGGTAGACTCGACAATGTAAATCTCATTTTTCGAATAAATTCAGTGAGAACGAATTAATGAATATTATTTGTTACATCTATCGTTACTTTATATATACATAAAAAGTTATTGTTTCTTCAGTGCGCACTTCTCGTTGCAATTATTTTTCTCAAACGCTCTACCCATTTTCTTTTGACGTCCCTTGGATCGTGCTGTAGAGACAAACAGTTTTAAGACATTTTTCCAATGCGTAAGAAAAGACTGTCTAATTAAAAGTATTAACATAGAATGAAATAATGACCTGTAAAATATGAACGCCACGTTGTGTCAAAACAACAAGTTCCTTCATTCCATCGCCAGTCAAATCCAAGTAACAAATCGAATGTACAGGAGCTTCGAATAATCTTTTCTCAGTCAAATCCCAACTGTCGTCGTTTAATGTATATACTAAAATTTCTTGGCCATATGTACCTAACAGTATCTCATTACGACCATCCATGTTTATATCTGCTATGCAAGAACATACAACACAGTCAGACAATTCGCTACCAGCTAAAGTCACATCTTCGCTCACACCACGATGCAAAATATTCCTGATAGTTAAGAGAGAAAAATAATTGTTTAATTCTTAAGTTTTCAGGTATAAAGGAATAAATGTTTTTTTACTCATAAATCTTATTTGAACGAATGATAATTATTTAATAAGATTGTATTGAGTAGATAGAAGTAAACTCACATGAAAACAACAGAAGGATTCACTGAATTGACGAGGAGAATGTTTAAGATAGGGTCCTCCTCATCGTCAACACTATCTATAAATAATTTAAATGAATATACATTGGAATGAGGTAAATGTTATAGTATAGGAAGAGAAAAACGAAAACTTGGAAAGTGATAATTTGTTAATTAGAATTACCAATATTTTTTTCTTCGGAATTAAAAAATGCAGGCTTATGCACAGTATTTTCATGTGGAAATATCTTCACACTGGATATAGGATTATCGTATCTTAGTACCCAACTTTCAATTATTTTTAACTCTTCTACATTCATTATTATAATCTTGACTAATCCACACTCACAACCCACTACAGTTATTCTCCTATATTAAAAACGTAATTATGTTATAGACTGTATTGTAGTGGTACAATTGAATATGAAATATTAACCTTGTAAAATTCTTGTAATAGTATATGTCGATGCACAATGCAATTGCTTGCAAGTTGCTCAGTTCTGGAAAATAATTTTCAATAGCTGATTCAGCGTATCCATGACTTCCTCTATCCTCGCGAATCATATGTACTTCAAAATCGCTTCCAGACAATAACCAAACAATCTGAATAAAAGAAGCAACATCTACTTTAAAGTAATGCAAATATTCTTTCGCTAACATATTTCTTCAGATCTCACCTCATTGGATAAATCCTTGTGCGGTATTACTGTATGATATAATTGGTAAGGTGTGTATGATAATTCCACCATAAGACAATTTTGCGCAATCGCTTCTATGGAACTACTCTCGTCACCTTCCCCATCACCCTCCCCTTCAGTGTAAATATTTAAATATCTCTCCACCGAAGTCTCTCCACTAGGTTTCAAGATAGTTATTCCTATCACAAATTCATTTCCAGTCTTGGACTTATTATATGCATCAATTGCAACAATTTCTGCTCCGCCTAATATATACCAAAGAAAAAAATGTATTTGCTATTAAAGTAAACTCGAGACTTAGGAATATTGAAAGCTGCTATAATGAATATACAAACTAGGAATGTAAGTGAAGAGTAACTCCTTGACCAACGGTCTCAGACATTGCTTTGGAGTATGATGATACTCGCACGAGTATATCTTTCTCTTTAACGATGCAACCAATACTTTGTTACAATTATTAGGAGAACATAATTTAGTCATTGAGTAAATGTTTCCTTGCGACGCTAAGGAAAACCAATGTGCATCTATAATGTTTTCCATGGTCCCAAGCTGTTGACATAAAATACATAACAGTAACGATTACTAAATATATAGAAAAAAAAATATGTAAATCCAATCCTGATGCACATCATTAACAATAAAAAACAGTCATCTAATAAAATACATGAAGTCCAATAACCACCCAGCAGTGTTCAACCTTAATTCTAAGACAAACAGAAGGTCAAGACTATACAACGCCCACGCTATTATAAAAATAGTTATCAAACCGAGTAAACATACGATGAAATATTGTCAACGGGCCAAAAGTAGAAAGAAATCAATGCGGAAATTGGCACCGACATCACAATAGCAATGGCAAACATACCACTTGCTACAATCCTAAAATAGAAAGCTCATGATAAACAATAACTCAATCATGTCACTCGACTTCAGACAGCCCTATGAAAAATCTAATTCTAATATTTTTAAGTTGTCAGAAAAAAACCCCATAAAAATACACTGTAATAAAGCAAAATCAAAATACGTACTGATCCAGATCAAGCGGCGCTAGCAGTAAGTGGCAGCCATTGTTTCTTCCGCATTGAGGTATCTACAATACCGACCGAGTACGTCAATGTTTTCCAATATCGCGACAGTCACGCAGTTGTAAACGCATCGCGGTGGCGTATCGTCGCCGTTCAAAGCCACACCGTTTGTTACAGTCAGTTCATTCTAGTTGATTCGTGCCGCGAGTGTGTCTCGAGGACGGGTGAAAAAAAGCCATTTTCACCGAGCGCCAGGGCGACGTTAATATTCGAAGGAACGTAAAAAGCCGTATTAGAAAATCATTCGATCTTGATCGTGCCCGATAAAGTAAAACGGAAATTCCCATAAGGATGGATATGAAATCCATGAGGGCCGTACTTTGCTGATTCCGTGAGAACGTCGCGAAATGCGCCAGAGTCGTCGCCGGTGTCGTTAGAAAAAATATTTTTAAAAATCAGCGATAAGCGCCACGTTATAAATAAAACTCCCTGGCGACTAAATAATTTTTGGCAGTGCTGCTAACCGTCCCAACGACCAGAGACAATTCGCGTACGTGACGCGACGCGTCGCGTCCGTTATATATTTTTTCGACTTGTGTAAAAGTGCATGAAGAATAGTGATCGTCGAGAGCGTTGACGAATCTGTGAGGAATTGTGACAACACGTTCAATTGGAAGTCACGAATTCCAGCTTGGTATTACAAATTGGAAGAGAGGTTAAGGAACTGCTGTCAGCGATACCGATAAGAAGTAACTACGGTAAGACATTTTTTTTCTCACCTTTGATAGTTCACTCGAATATCTCGTCATGAGAATGTTACAGATATATTGTCTGTCTCTGCAGTGTAATTACGAGGGCTATTGTTTTGCAAGACTGTTGTTTGGTATTTGCTAGACCCAATTCGAAAACCTTCGTTGTAGACTGCGAATGTCAGAAACGTCTTGGCGACTGTCAGGAGACTTTACGGCGACGATTTCGCTCGCCAAGATTGACTGTCGCATCCGCATCGCGTCTCACCTTGAAAATTCCCTATCGGGAGACACTGCGTCGGTTTCTTGCGTGTTTTCATTATAACAGCTGTTTTTTGGCATTTTATAGACATCTTTTTTGAAACGTCAAGTCTTCAGCACGCTGAAGCGTTGTCATTGCTTCTTTACAGAATTAACCGTACATCAGAAATTGTTATTTTTTATCCAACAATCTCATGTGTCGCGCGATTCAGTTGCAATGTATAAAAACATAAATTAGAATTCCCATGAAATTTCAATATACTTATGCAATCTCCATATGGCATTAGTCCACAGCACATAATGATATATAACGAAAAACGATGCATGTCAATTTTTTTTATGCAATCGATCGTAGATTGTTGTACGTAATTATATTTGATATTTGTACAATAAGAGAAGGTGGAACGGGTCAATGGTACAATGGAAACTGTCAGAAATGTTAGGATATTTGGCCTGATTTGTGCAACAGCACAAGCTGCAGCTGCTCTTGCGCAATCGTGTGAAATTATACAATTTTTGGTTGGCTCGGTAATAAAGTAATTTTAAGATACAATATCGTACACGTCGCTGAGATGAAATTCAAACTGTCTAATCGGACTAAACTAATTCCACGTCATGACTGCATTTTCTCGCGTTAATTATTTGACATGTATCTGTAACCTGTAATCTCAATTAAAGACGTGTACTTATCATCTACTATGCCTATACGAAGGCTCTGCTCGTTCTCTTACGTGGCTCTAGAAATTGTCCGGACGATCGATGTGGCGTAGAACTGTCGTATTTGATACACATCGTTTACTACAATACCTGTTCAATATATCACAACTGTTTCTCACGCTGAGCCAGTAATTGTTTTTTTTTATAATTCTCTGTGCATCCTCCCATTTTGTAATCGATTGCCACTTTTTTAATCATTTATCAAATGCGTCGTCCCATAACCTAAAACATAAAACATTGTTTATGGTGAAAAAAAATGTTTGACAGGTTCCTAGCTATAAGAATAATAAATAAATAAATCAGCACGTTGATGATCCAATAATTATTGTCATTTCGTAATTAGGGGAATTAATTTCAAGCATAATTGTTCGATATTGATGCTTTTATTTATCAATTAATCAAATCAAATGTTAAATATCAATTCATAATCAAATTTATTTATCAGTGATATCACGGCACGCGCAGTACCGAGAAATTCGATCGATATCATTCTTGTGCGAATGATGGCCTTATAAAAAATCGATACTAAAACTGCCCTCTCCTCTAATTTTATTAATATTTACCTTATCTGTTTACAGAAAATTAGTAAGCTGTACGCAGGCGTGTGAAGTGGGCGAAGCGGGAAATCGCTTCGTCTAAGATACATAAAGGAAGGAGAAGGAGTATTAATAATCGAAAGCTGTGACGTAAATTTTCCAAAATTGAGCGGAATATGCCGATGGTCTTTCTGGACCGCTTGCCGGTCCCGAGTATACGCGTTTACAGCACGATAAGCATTGCCATCTTATCGTGTTCTGTGTACTATGCCGCGCAAATTGTCAAAGATCCTGCCTGGCGTACTAATCAAACGGAAGTCGTCGTCGGTGACAGCAACGTCACGGGAAATGGCGTCATAAACGACTCCAGGACGATCGGCGTCCATCTTGAAGAACTTGTGGCCTGCATGGTACAGGAACCAGGATGCATTTGGGTGAGATAATCATTTCTATTTTCGTGTCGTTCAACAATGATTAACCCCTGACTGAAGTAGACGATAATTTGAATTTCAAAGCGAAGGAAGTATTTAAGATCCAGCATGAATTTCACATTTTGTATACAGTCTTGCTTTACGTTGCTTTTAAAGTCATGACTATTAATTTGCTGTACTGGGTAAGAAATTAGCTGAATATTATAATGACAGTTATTTTTACTTTAACCATTGTAACCGACCATTGTGATCCGAAGTTAGTTAAAAATAAACGCAGACTCGGTCAGGGGTTAATCAACAGTTGAAAATCATTGGACTTTTCTAAAAGATTACAGCACGACAGGCTAAACGGTGGAAGCGATTTTATTGTTTTATTTCTCCTCCTGCACAACCTTGCGATACACTAAACACTTATTTTTATGTTCTGCGAACTGGATTTGATAAGCGATGTGACATATTTAATTACGCAATGAGTCATTGGTTCGCGCAATTCGCTCCGTGAACTTTCTTCTTTTTACATTTAAATAGTCATGCGTAACTGTTAAGAAGTAATTTTCTAATCGATCAGCTCTTATCAATTTTATTGATTTATCACTGATAACCTGTACTTATGTATGCATAGGTTATCCGTGGGAAATCAATAAAATTGATAAGAGCTGATCGTGAAGAAGAAGAAAAAAATATTTTTCATCAATTTTTTTCCTCCTCGCGCAACCACATTTCTCGCGATTATTTTCTTCCGTTTTCAACGGACGCGTCGTTATTCTTCTGAATTTACTTGCCGCGACATAAAACAAGGATTTTTCGCTGAAAAGATCGCATTATTTCCATTCGTCCCGAGATGTTGCGTCATGCGCAACTACCTCCGGGCTACGTAATGTCTCTTACGTCTTCCGCGCTCTATTCTACTTGCACTCGCGAAATATTCATGTCACCGTGAAACTATCGCTTATTATTTATTATCATTCCCGTTTACGTGGAATTAATTAAAATAAATTTTTTTAAATGGCCGAGCTCCGCTTACCTGTCAAACTAACGCGAGTAAAATTTTTACCCCCCTATTTTCGATGTTCTCATATATATTCAATAAATTTCTCTGCTCATCGACTCGAGTGGCATTTCGCAATATGAAAAGGTCCGATTCGCGAAAAAAAATTTTTGCCGAGATTCATCGGGAAAAACGAATTTTTCCCAGCATCGTACTATGCGTATCTGCAATATATACGTATATATAGTCAGACTCGGAATAATGCATAACGAACCGGAATGCCGATCTGCACTATACAGGTATGCATGTAATCGTATACTTTTTTTTTTCAGTCCCCAATTTAGGCACCCAAATAGTTCGCCGTTAAACGCTCGTTTTTATTTCACACGAATCCCGACACTCCAGACTCCAGCCGAATCCAGTGAAATTCCACTATCATTCAATGCCAGCCAGATTGAATCATCGAAAGCCTTTGCCATCGTGAACAGCCTTAGATAATTTGCAGAGTCGTTTCTTATCCTGTTAAATAAAGAATCATATACTTTATCATCGCCGTAAAAAATGTATGAAAAAATTCATAATCCTGTCCAAGTAAGGCTTGTCCAATAAAAATATTTTTTATTAATTACCCGATAGCTTCCCGTACCAGTCAGTTGAGCGTGTTGTATGTCAATAGTGAAATAATAATGGTAGAAACGAAATTTTTGCCGATTCATTAATCAACGTCGAAAATATTTAAATTTTCTAAGTTTGAAACGAAAAACGGCAGTTGCACGCCCGTGCGCATGCGCACTGTAACATTACGTATTGTGCGCTCCACGTATAACGTGTAGCTGCACTGATAAGTACCTTGGAAAATATGAAATTAAGAATAAGCAAGCCTGCTGCAACCTAACCTAACCTGTACCAGCGGTAAGCAAATGCATGCACGCGAGACTCCACTGTTGCAGGTGCAGCTGCGAGGTAGCAGTGGGAACGTAATATTTTTTTTCCAGTATGAAAAAAAAATAACCACCGTGGTTCCGTTCACAATGAGATGATGTTGCGTAACGTCGCGCACAATGAATGCACTAGCAGCCACTTATGAATTTTCATGCACGCGTCGCACGGGCGCAGCGAAAAATGTGACACGTGAGCGGCCTTAATTTTGTGGAAAACCGGAAGTCACGTGCTCTGCAATTTTACGTGGTTCTGCCGACGGCCTTAATACTGCGATCATTGTTACCTGAAACTTGCAAAAATTGAATCTTTTTTTTACGTCGCCCGCAGCGCTGATCTCTGTGCGCTGCTAAATTGTACGTTCAAATTTGCCGCCTTTTTGCATGTGCACGCGCTTAATTCTGCACTTTTTATCGTACGCGTGGCTGGATACGAATTTGGAATGATTTTTATCATTTTTTTTTTTAAGAATTTTATCGATCGAGTTGATACGAAAATCAGGACTGCAATGTTATGTAATAAATTGAAGTTATCAGTCGGATGGGAGTTTTTGATAATTTTACGTCAGATTAAAATTCTTGTCATTGATTCGATCGCAACGATCGATAACTGTAATAAATTTAATCGTATCGCTCGAATCAATGGAATTTCATTTTTTTTTCTTATCTTTTCTCGTATCCATTATTCGTGGTATTTTTGGGATTTCACGTAAATTGTTTTCTCGGACCTTTTTTCCCCGTACGACAAATGTGTTATTGAATCCCCATTCATCATTCATTATCTTATTATTAGTCGCGTGTCGACACGTGTATATGTATATATGGATATGTCAGACAAGTTGAATATTAAAATATTATTACGTAACGTCAGCTTACAATTAGACGTGACTATTAGAACGTTTTAATTGTGAAACTCTAATTATCATATACCGCGTATGTCAATCTCGCCAATCGTCCGATTTTCATTTTTACTATGACGCGTTACTGGTTTACGCATTTATGGAAAAAACATTCTAATGTTCTTTTATATAATCGACGTGTTAACTAGTACAAATTATTTTATGCCACCGGCTCGTTATCCCCGTTAATTTATCACGTGAAGGTCGCTCGCTGAAAATTCATTTCGTTTCTATACAATTTATAATTTTAACGAGCGTTACGTATGTTTTTGAATAAAAAAAGTTTGTCGAAAAACTGGAAAAACGAAATTCCAATCAGTGGCAATCTACGATCTACTTGACATTGATAATTGTGAATCGATTCGTTGATTGCGCCGAGGCGCGAATAATATAAAAATTGATGGGCTAATTGGGCGATTGTTATTATTATACTATACCTTGCGACTCCATTAAACTGTATAATTGAATGCGCTTGATTAATTGCACTTACAGATACTATACGTTCACCGGGATCCATTGATCGCAAATTGCATTAATTATATGAGAATAACAAAAAAAATAGTAAAAAAAAGTGTATTAAATCTACATAAATTTATTGAAATAAAGTCAATATTTTTTTTTAATTCATATACGTTTGATCGGTGATCGAGAGAAGTGACGTTTAAAAAAAAAATTGAAATTCCACTCGATTCATTATCAATCGTACGCAAGCGCTTTGAACACTGTTAGATAATAATTTTGAAATTTGTTCTTTTCAAAATTAAACCTCTACTTCCGGTCGATCGACGAAAGCCACGGAATACCGCTCCACTGACTTTATCGGCCAATAACTTTTGCTCGAGCACACGTGGTGAGGCTCTTACCGTTAAATCGGCTACGAGCGATTCCTAAGGCCGTCGTTATTGCAATCCTCGACTGGTACATACGGGGTGTCAAGTAAGTCCGCGGGTCTGTGGGAACGTAAAAATAATTCGTGAAGACGCGCGAGCAAGGCACGAAGGGACATGGGGGGGGGGGGGGGAACTTTGTAATAACTTTGCATTGATTAATAATAACAACAATTGCACGTGTTTAAAATCACAGCTCGAACTGCACGTTTATAAGTGCCACCCCGTGAGTATACAATTAAAATAATATATTCGCATATATGTATATAAATAATTTCTGGTACCAGCAGAATAATTATTGTCTGTCACGTGACCGATTAATGACACAAGCGACAATGACAATAATACACCTACTACCGGGTAAACCCCAATTTCCAAATCAAATTGCAAAATCCTACGTATGCCCGTGATACGCTAATTATTTCCGTCTTTCAACTCCATCAAGCCCCGTTCACACGTATAAAATACTCAATCTTATCTTATTGCAACTTCGTTGCACTGTCCCCATACACGCGCGCGCACATATAAAATGCCAT
The DNA here is from genome assembly GCA_030142655.1 of Trachelus tabidus. Taxonomy (NCBI): domain Eukaryota; kingdom Metazoa; phylum Arthropoda; class Insecta; order Hymenoptera; family Cephidae; genus Trachelus; species Trachelus tabidus. The sequence continues at coordinate 456,876 of JARQTI010000519.1, read as the reverse complement.
TAAATTACTTCAATCTCCACGTGACTCATTAATCATTAATGGACCAATGAACCTTTCATACGATTTGCGATCAACTCCGTGTAGCAATTGAGTTCACGATTACCAAGCGACAGGATTTTCCAAGCCTCCTGTACGTCGTCACGTACGCCATTAGGACGTATAAAGATAAGCGCGATATATCAATAAGAATTTCCCATTAGCAATTAATGCCAGCGTTACATGCATCTAACACAACCCGTTTTACCTCTTACAGACCCTCATCAACATGGCGTACTGCGTCCTTATTCTCCTGGGCAAGTCAATCCAAAAACTCGTGTTCGGCGAACTTCGCGTGTCCGAGCGGCAGCACCTGAAGGACAAGTTTTGGAATTTCGTCTTCTACAAATTCATCTTCGTATTTGGCGTTCTAAACGTTCAGTACATGGACGAGGTGATCCTCTGGTGCGCCTGGTTCACGGCTCTGGGTTTTCTCAGTCTCCTGAGTCAGCTCTGCAAGGACCGTTTTGAATATGTGAGTAGCCTTATATTTTTTCAAAAATTACACATGCATATATGCATATACGCATACACGTAGTCGATGGATAATTTTTTTCAAGAATTTCTATCTGATAACAAAAAATATTATCGACACTCGATTGTACACTTTACAAAGTGTACGGAGTATATCAATTAGTAGATTAGCCTCAATTACCAATTAACGGCATCGATTAACATTGCTACGTGACTATCGGCATTGAGTCACGTTGCTTTTGAAATACCAGGTATTAACTGTCACCGGTGACACGATCGCGACTACGGGCAACCCGATGACGCTCGGATGTCAAAAGTGTCATTGCGCAACACGACCTTGACATTGGGACGATTGACGTTGATAAGAATTTATTGATAATGCCCACGTGGTAGGCGCATTCAAAATTAATTCGCTGCAGTCGCTTCGATTTCGAGTTAAACCAATTTTACAAGGTCAAGGTCAACGACTCGACGTCCGAGGTCAATTATTTAATCCGTGAATCTCTACGTTGTCCTTTTTCGATCGACGTGTGTTGTACATTGTAATTGCATTTCTTAGCGACAAATCCACCTTTTACCGGTCGGCCACGCCGCACGATGGGAACTTGGCTTAAGGTTATTATCGCGCAGCGAATAATCAAGATTCGCGAAACCCCGTTAGCCTAATACAATAAAGGTAACGAGGTTACGAATACGTAGGGAGGCTGACCTACCACGTGCACATATGACACATATGTTACACGTATGCTATAAGGATGCACTATATGTTCGTATCGTGGTAAATGCTAATTTCATCTCGTAACGCCATTTTCTCATTGCCGACATCAAACGTCGCCGGACACGTAACTTTTATCGATCCCTATGACTCTTAATCGTACCTCTCGTTTTCTCTTATCATTGTCTTATCTCTCTCGACATATATTAATTGATCGTAGTTTTCGTTTATAGCGTTACGCCATCTTGATAAAACTGCAAACGGTACATCGCGGAGCACGTCTTACGCTCCGGTTAATAACGCTTACGTGTCGTAGCTCCGATTCGCCTACTTAGAAAGGCTCCTTTATCATTTAAAGCGTCGTACGGGCGTTTTGAGACTGTGCTCGTGCACGTGTTAGATCGAACCGAATCGATTTATTTTTATTAAGATTGTCTTCGGGATACTCGTGGTGTATGTATTATATGTAGATGAAGTGCCTTTCGAAAAAAAGTCATTGATATACTGCCTGCAAAATTATATTGTTATTATTTTATTGTGAAATTATTTAAAAAATTAAAAAATCTTTTTTTGAATTTAACATTTTCATTTTAATCGTCGTTCGTCGATAAGAAGACGCGATCGGCAGTGGCGATTTGACTCGTCCAGTGCTGAATGGTTGTATGGTGGGATTTTGAAAAAAAAAATTTTTTTGTTACAGCTGTCATTCTCGCCAACCACACCGGGATGGAGTCACGCTCGTCTTCTTGGGCTTCTGGCGGCTATCCTGGCGCTGTCCCTGTTCATGCTGCTCCTGTGCGCCGCTGCGGCCTTCTTTTTCGTGTCCTTCAATACTTTCGCGTTCATGGCGGCCGAGGTGGGTTTTTCTTTATTATTGTTGGCTGTTGTTATTATTTAACCTCATTTCGATTAAACGCAGATATTCGTCATCGATGCTGGCAGAGCCGGGCCGGTTCTAGCCATTACGCGACCGTCACTCGTTACCTTACTTTGGTCTTGTTACGCGGGAAATTATTTTTTGGACGGCGACCCTGAATCTTAATCGCACGATGGAAATTCACCTTGTCGTCCTTCGTCGTTAAACTTCGTTTACGAGTTTGGTGTACACAATTTTTTTCCTTTATTTTTTTTTTGTTAATCTTGAATTCTCGCCAAGGTCTTGGCGAATTAGGGATCGCGTGGTGGCTGCGTGTCTGGCATGCTTTTATTGTACGTTCGGATTGATGTTTTTCTTTTCTTTTCGATTTTTTTTTTCGCCGCACGTGGCCACGCTTAGTTTGTATACATATGTATGATTGCGTCAATTTTCGTTGTAACGTTTAAACCTGCCTTAATGTCTGCCGTAACGGTATTTCGTTTACGGGTCGGCGAACACGGAACGCGACTCCCCTACTTCCGGTCGTCGTGCCAAGGATAAGTTAGATCTTTCTTTGGTTTTTTTTTGGTTATTGTCATGTTTGAAATTTAAAGGCGCGGTTCAAGTTTTTTTTCAAAAAGCATTCAGTGCCGATGCGCATGCTTAGGTTTGCTAGAAATCTCGATATTCTGGCCAAGTGATTTCGAGATCTCGATCGGAGCCGTAGATGTCGTATCGTGCTGGGTTTGGTTATTGCGAAAACTGTAATGGCGATAATGAGTAATTAGTCAAAAAGAAGAAGTTATACACTATCGATTTCTTTCGGTGAAATCCAATTTGATTCGGTTTGCCAGTCGTGTTTCGTTGCCCGCTTTTGCAACGGGGAGCAATGTCTTTTTATTTGGGAATACTGAAACGGGCGGTAAGGAGAAATTTCGAAAAAATGACAAATTTTAATTGCTTATCGCTGTGCTCTGTAAGATTTTGGAAATTTAATCTGTCTTATGTCGCCCTCCGTTCCCATCGTCTCCCCCCACTGACTGTTATCAACTGCTGTACCAATCATTGAACGTTACACTTTCATACCGATATATTTTTTTTATTTTTCAAGTGGCACGTTCAATAACGTTAATTTTTCTTTAATTTTTCATCTTTTTTTTTACTCGTTTCATATTCAAAATCGTTCAGTCTCATCGTATGTACCAGCTTACGTAGACGTGGTAACGTGTGAACCTACCTTTAGGATATCTCTGTCGTTTGCTAGACGACTCACGCTAGAACGAAAGGTCTGGGTCAACAACCGATGCTAATTTCTGCACAGCCCGAGAACTGTGTGCGTTCGCCTTAAGCCTTTCCCATCTCTTCGTTGCCTTCTCGACAGTTCTAGAAAGTCTCTCAACTGACCCGTTATGCACGTTGATCGTCGATTTCGATAGACGCGAGGCGCCCGTTTCGTTGATTTCTGTTTTGGCCCAATATTAGGGGGGTGGGGGGAGGGGGGCGACGTAAGCCTTTTCAGTTTTTTATCTCTTATATTTTACTCTTCACTAAGAACTTCAAGGAATACTGGTCTCTCAGTTTATACTTAAAATTGACACTTCACATTTACACAGGTGTAAATATTTCAGTCGCATACCCTCGTATTTTTTTTCTTTTTTTTTTAATTACCGATAAGGACGTCTTCTTGTCATATTTATTGTTGAGAGTATAACCGCGAGTATATGGCTCGTGGAATTTTTTTTTTCTTTCACAAATCATATTTTTACGTAATTTCAGTAATACCTCTTTTTCGAAATTAATCCTGATATATTCGCGTTCGCACGTTGCTCTTAGGCGCTGCCTCTTAAAACAGGAAAAATAACGACAACGAGGAGTCACTTTTTAATATTAAAATAATATATTGCCTTTATAGAACCAGTTGCGTTAATCTAGTCGTATACGCATCATTCGGTATAACGGTTTATGTTCGATTGCATAATTTGATTCCTGTATGTAAACATGTTGCAGATAATTTTTTTTTTGGTTATGTTACTGCTCTCTTGTTATTTTTTATTCTTTCATTTTCCTTCCATTCAATTTTTTCTCCATATGACGTCACTCACATGCTATTTTATATCCCGGTATAATCTTCATCTTAAAATTTTGTTTCCTCAATGAACGACTCACGAGGAAAAATTATGGCCGGCGGTTTAGAAAGTTTCCATAAATGGATTAAAGGAATTATAGTCTAGACCAAATAATGAGGGCTTTATCATTAAAAGTGATAAGCACTGTTACATCGTATTTGCCGCAGCATTAATTACCGATAGCCGAGTTATCCGTCGTTTCTTAAATAAAAACCGGTATGCGGTTTGTTTGTAGACCGATAAAAATATTTCATTTCTCTTTCCAGTGTATCTTACTTGGGGTCCGCACAATTCACGTGATGCTGCGCTACGCTATTCATCTTTACGATACGCGCGGAGCCGCCGGAAATACGTCACCGAGATCCTGGGACAAACGTGGACCACTCGCTTATTACACGGAACTTACTTCAGAGCTGACCGTACTGGCTGTCGATTTTCTCCATCACATTCATATGCTACTCTGGAGTAATATTTTCCTCAGTATGGCCTCCCTCGTGATCTGCATGCAACTGCGGTATCTCTTTCACGAGATACAACGTAGAATTACAAAGCATAGGAATTATTTGGCGGTACTCAGTCACATGAAGCAAAAGTGAGTAAATGGAGAGACGAATTATATGCGGGCAGGACAAAGAAGGATTTTTTTTACCGAGACTGCCATTTTGTTTAAATTCTTTGTGTTCTTTATATGCGTTTTGTTTAAATTGTTACAGTTACCCAATGGCGTCGCGGGACGAGCTTGCCGAGAATTCCGACAACTGCGCCATCTGCTGGGAGAAAATGGAAAGCGCCCGAAAGCTCCCGTGCGGCCATCTCTTTCATAATTCTTGCTTGCAGTCCTGGCTGGAACAGGATACCTCGTGTCCTACCTGTCGACTTACTCTGAGCATGCATGCTAACCACAGGGACAGTGCACTGGAACTGGCGGTCGTGTCTCAAACGCCAGTGCGCAGAAATGAAAATCATTTCTTTCATTTTGACGGCTCTCGTTATGTGTCTTGGTTACCCAGCTTCTCCGTCGAGGTTACGCACAGTAGACTTCGCGGTGATATATTGGCCTTGGCGCACAGTAATTCGCAATTGGACGCCATGGCGAGACAGGTGAGACTATTTATTTTTTATTGTCGCCGAGACTTCGACGTAAATGGACATAGCGACGTCACTCGGTTCTCGTTAAATCTCGTGAATTTATCTTTCTTAAAATCCATATTTCCTCTGTATCTCTAGGTCGAGCAATTATTTCCGCATTATCCGAAAAACATCATCCTCGAGGATCTCAGAGTAACAAGATCGGTTGAATTGACAATCGAGAATATTCTTGACGGTAGACTGGTCTTGCCTCATCACATGATGGAGGAACCGGAAACTGAACCAGTCGCGCAGACGCAAACGACCGTTTTACCGGGTTCTTTTGCGCAGAATTCTTGGGATCCAAGATTTGACATTCCCGCTGCTGACAGGTACAATATTTTATCGGTGAAAGTGTGGCATGACGATTTTGGTATTTTATCGTTTTACAGATAATTTATTTTATTCTTTTCCTTCTTAACGTTTCACAGTGGCGAAGAACCGTCGAATCTGGGTGGCCGTTTTTCGAAATCCTCCATCGAACGCGAATTAATTTTGCAACGTCGAAAGGAACACATGCTTCTCAGTGCACGTCGAAGGTATCTGGAGAAGCACAGAAACTCGGAGGCGGAAACGTTGAAAAACGCAAATGACACCGGCGTCTTATCATAGAGAGCGTTCCGCATCGATCGTGATTCCTTTGAGTAATCGAAATTCGAGGCTTTCAATGGTTTTTAAATATCATGAAACATGTTGAGTATCGTGACGCGGAAAATGAGCGTAATGAAGTTTTTTCGTGCGATGCGTCAGGAACGATACCGTCATGTCGATCGCTGTGCGAATTTTTTGCACGGGTTGTGAAACGACAGATAGACAGAGAGAAAGAGCGAGCGCGCGAGAGAGAGAGAGAGAGAGAGAGAGAGAGAATAAGAGACAGACGATTCGAATATTTTTTTTTTCATTTTCAAAACTAACTGCAACTGATTTCATTCAACTCGATGAGATCCACTGTACAACAATATTAACACTCGCTCGAGAATTTTCAAGAATTGCATCAACTTTTCACAATTTTCGACGCGAAGCTCTCATATTCACGTCCCAGAAGCGGCTATTGACGTTGGAAGATTTGCTGCTAGCACCATCCAAGAGCGATACCGTCATTATCTTAGGTGATTAAAACAATGTTGATGACGTCATAGATCGAAGAGGTTAGGAAGTAAAAAGAAAAAAGTTGTAAAAATAAGGCACCATGTAAATTTAATCAGTGGCTAATTTTTTTTACGCAGTTTTACTTAAACCAATCACTAACGCGCTGTTCCAGGATGCGCGCGCATATAAAGGCGACACTTTTATCAAAGAAATTTTTAAGCATCGAACGAGATGCTGAGTTATAATCCAATGAAATCATTATTCCGTATATATCACTGTACCAAGTCCAAAACAAAATGTTATTTTTAAGCGTAAAATTTTCCAAAGAATTGGATACGCGAAATCGTTTTTATCGCATTCTCATGATAAGGTGTCGAGCAACGCGCTTATCGACCCTCTGCTAATAATTAGGTCATGCACGGAGACTAAACTGTAATGCTTTTTTCGGTAGCTCTCCTTCTTAAGAAGCGTTTTAAAATGATTTTGCGAATTTGGCGTCCGTGTCGCATTCGAAATCAGTGGTTAATCGCTGACTTCGCAGCAGAGACGCGATGCGTGTGACGCAATCATTTTTACAAAATGAAGGTGGCGCAAGGTAGAAATATATTTACACATATATGTTTCATATCCGAATATATATATATATATAAATAGATAAAAATATTTTTATCCCCTCTACGCTTGGGTGTCTAATTAAATAGTGAATTAATTGTTGGTCTCTGAATGTGATCCCGAGCCGTTGTTGTTACATGTTCTTATGGCTGCTGTTCGCGCTAATAATTTTCGCTGTTAACTCGATATGCGTATACACTTTTGCGCTATTTTTTTCGCGGAAAAAATTTGCGTTATAAAAATACGCTTGTGACGTCACTGCAGTACGCACGCAGCGCCACGCGACGAATATCGTGGAAAGAAATCGTATTAGTTTTTTAATTTTTTTTTATTTTTCATAATTTTCGTCGTGCTCGTCTTATCGGTAGAAAATAATTTTATCTAAATTTTGTGATACAATGAGGACACCAATGTATATCAGCTAATTGGAAACGCGTGCGATCCTTTAAATAGGGATATTCTGTCACTCGTAGCAGTTTTGATTTTGAAACGCGGTTAAGCGTGCTTTCCGAAGATGAGACGAACGCGCGATAACGTATTTTGAGAAGTTATTGGCGAACGAAGGAGAGTAATTTGATTAGGAGCCCTTTATCCCTCTGACGTCATCACTTGTTCCGCGGCAGCCTTAAGGAGGCAGTATTGTCGTAAGTGGATTAAAGAACGTTCAGCCCAGCCTTTACGTGTTACGACGTATCAATTGAGAATGCTGTGCATAGACACTTCAACGATAAACCTGGCGAAATTATACACGTAAATGTGCGTCTCGTGCGAATTGTTTTTTTTTTGGGACCAGTTCCGGAACTCCGTAGTTCCATTGTGCCAACTTGAGATTAACGAGATTTCGACTTTATTTTTCACTTAACGACACTAGACGCGCAGCCGCGAATTCATAGCGATATCCACGGTCTGTCAAATTTATTCGATAACGTCGTAGACGAAATGCTTTCTCGAGGTGATGCGACGAGGATTGTGCGACAATTTGCTCAAGAAATACTAGCAAGAGTCTCTAATCTTATAGCTAGCGTCGTAGAGTACATTAATTTATGAAACGTCAGAATAATTATTTATTTATCCAATTCTTTTTTTTTCAATTAACAGACAATGTTTTAAGCCCCCACCCCCACCCCAACCTCCCACGAGTTAACGCGAACGGTTGATAAAAACTTTTTGCACAGAGCAAAAGCATATCGGCTGTATGTGTGGTAGTAGTAGTAGTTGGAAATGTGTGAACTGTATAACAGATTCGTGTGCATACATAATTGACCGTTTTACGTCAGTGTGAATGCGACTTTCGCCGAAGAGAATTGTTAATATTGTATTGAAAAAGATAAGTATGTATCTGGCATGTATTCGTGGGATCTGACGGTTGTATGGTACGAGCTCGAAAGGTTGTACGCTATTTTATTTTCTTTTTTTTTCAAAAATCTTTGAAGATTCTAGTATAAGCGGTGTACAGTCAGATGACTGAAGAATCGATCATTTATTTATACTATTGGAAATGTTAACTCGGGCGATGTACTTGAAAGTTTAACGATGACTCGGATGATTGTCCATCGAATTGCGAGGAAAAAAGCCGAGGGAGCCACTTTCGCAAAGAGCGAATTTTCAGTGTTAAATATAGCTTTGATTTATAATCGCTTTTAGACAGAATTTTTGGATTCCACTGAAAAAAAAAAGATTAAGGAGAGGAAGAAACACATGGGATTCTTCTTATGGACGAGAAGAGAGGAAAAGAAAACTTATTATATCGATTGATAACCTTCGTATAAATCTTTTCCGGATTTATCGCTTACTATTTATTATTTGTTCGTTATTAAAGAAGAAGTCGAGGCGTAAATTCATATATCTTTCTTCCTTGCTTTCTTGTGATATATATCGATTTGCATACATACACACTCGACACATGACACGCATTCGTAAGCTCATACTCGCGTAGGACATTCATTAATTTACATATATGCACGCGAACGTTAACATTGTGTATAATATCATATATTCATCCTTAAACAGCTTTGTATTAACTCAGAACATATTAACTCAAAAAACAATAAGAAAGATTGATTCCAGCGATGGCAGACACTTGCCATTCTCTGATCGCTTTTCTTTCTACTATTACTGTTATTAATAAATCAATCTATTTATTTTGTAGAGGTTTAAGCTGGCAGTTGTGTACGAACGAAACAATGAAAATAATTGTTTTAACGTACCTGCAGGTTTCTTTTATATTACTCGAGGATATTTGAGATTTTTAAAAAAAAAGTATGGCACTTGTTTGAAGCTAATATCTCTCGCGGTTCGTGAAGAGGCGGTCGCGTTAAGATATCGAAATGATTTTATTTTTCTTTCTTGCAATAGTGATTATTTTTTCAGTTGAATAGATAGATAAATTAAGTAATCTAGCGACGTACAGTTACAGCAGGGTGATTAATATATAAATTGTTTTAGTTAAACATACTTGAGATGGTTCTTTTTTTTGAGTTTTCAAATGATTTTAAAACTAATTTATGTGATTGTGAGATTTCTTATAATATACAGTATATCACCAGCCGCTACTGGTATCTGCTGAATTATACTTCGAAATTCTACATTTGCATCGTTTGAACGTATGTCGATCCGCTCCATTATACGTTGTAAATATGGTATACGTATGAAATAAGAAACTGCTATTAACCGTTATCGCAAAATGACCTGTCATTTGTTTAGGGTTGTACGAAGACTAAGACAAATAAACTATATTATAGATTATCGTAACAGGATTCCTGTCTTAACGTTCATACTTGATCCCTGAAACACAATGTCCATGTTATTCTTCATTGTTACGTTATGTTGATTACTAAATATTTTTGCTTAATCTAGCGAGTTGAATCGAGTGTACTGGCTAGGAATAAGAGGTAGACTTGTTCGAAGAATGGATACACGAAATAGTTTTGAAAGAAAATGTATAAAGTTTTATATTACACTGGTTTAGATATATTTGTCAAGATGCTTTAATGTCAAAGCATTGTTACCATGGAGTATTGTAGTACTTTATATCAATTTCGATCAACGGAAACTCTTAAACAGTTGTTTCATTTAGAATAAGAGCAAAGTGATGATCGAATTCAGGTATGATTTATTGCAAATAAAGAAACATAGGTCGTGTTATAAGCTCTCAACTTCATTACGCACACTTCCTATCCAATGAAGTTCATGACAACAATATGTAGAATAATGTGAGCAAATATAAAGTCAGCGAATCCTCTCTCAGGACTTATTCCATAAAACTGACTTTTATTCTGTGGGTTTACTTGTAGTCGAAGGCAAACTGAAACAAAAACAACATTCATTATGGACTGACGATTCATTACAATAACGACAATCATAACTACTCCATACATTAAGAAAATGACATTTACACCCCAAAGTACGGTGAAGTAATTTATATTACAAATTAACATAATTTTTGTAATTGGAACACATGAATACAAGTTGTCACTTAAGATCCCAAAAATTGAAACATCTTTTTTGGCTTAATTCTAATAAACACGTAAAGCAAAGGCTAAAATACCTCCAAGAACGAAACAAGATATGCAGGATATGAATCCACTCAAAAAGCTGTTGAATGGGAAGGTGCCAACAAGACAGCAGTACACAAATTGTATGACTCCTGTCAAGAAAACGTATAGAAGGTAGGCATCGATGATCTTAAGTTTCTTCGGCGTGGTCTTCGTATACTCTTGCCAAAATTTTCCCACGACGTTTAACGCAGACATATTTTTTTTCTAATTTTATATCTGCACAGAATTCTTATTACAATAACTGGTATACTACAAAACTTAACCTGACGCGTGGCAACTTACCGGCCTGATAAACGGCATTGACTAGATTAGTGGGGAGATGCACAACGCTACGGTTCTCGGCAATACCGAAATCGTGACACTAAATCGTAGCGGCGAGTATGGAAGTAGGATTTTCTGATCATCGCCTCCGTCGGCAAAGGATATCCCGTCGTAGTCGAGCTAAACGTGAACACAAACGCGCAGTTTCACGGGCAGAGGTTCTCCGCTATTCACCGCTGGTTCCCAAAGCAACCCTTAAAACGAGACCGGTAACTATAGAACTTATCAAGAACTATTGGAAAAGCCTATTCTTGAAACATTTTTAAGACATTTTTAAGAACATGCGGTGCCAACTTGAAACCCGTGTAGCACCTTAATTTTTACTAAATATTATTACATCTTGATTTACTTCAAAAATTTATACGAAATATAAAATTGAGACTAAATCAAAATCTCGCAGAATATACGGAGTAGATAAAAGTTGAATTGAAATTGTGTAATATCAAAAATAAATTACGTTCAAATTGAAATATTAATAAATTAGGTGTTTGGAACATTAAGATAATTAATTAAATCAATAAAGTAAGATATTGTAACATAGAAATCGGAAATTCTGGACAAGCATATTTAGAATTACTGGAAGTTGCCCAAAATTGTGTGTGCGCAAATTCGTCGCGCAGGACTCGGCGAGTGGGAGCAGGCGGAAAGTGGGGGGAGCGCTCGACGCAGTGCTCGGACTCGGAGCGCCCATTCTTCCTTGAGCCGGTCTCCTATACTGGTCTCTTGGAAACACTCCTCATATCTATTTCCAATCTTCTATTTCTATATTTATTTCTTTTGTACTTCCTTATTTCTTTATATTTCATTCTTTACTTTTTAAATTCTATCTTCCTTTATATCTTCTCGTTTCACTCAGTTCTCTCCCTCTTTACATTGTGCTTTTCCAGAATTTCCGATTTCTATGTTATAATATCTTACTTTATTGATTTAATTAATTATCTTAGTGTTCCAAACACCTAATTTATTAATATTTCAATTTGAACGTAATTTATTTTCGATATTCCACAATTTCAATTCATTTTTTGTGTACTCCGTATATTCTGCGAGATTTTGTAAAGTAAATCAATATGTCTTAATTTTATATTTCGTATAAATTTTTGAAGTAAATCAAGATGCAATAATATTTAGTAAGAATTAAGGTGCTACACGTGTTTCAAGTTGGCACTACGCTTTCTTAAAAATGTCTTGAAAATGTTTCAACAATAGGCTTTTTCATTAGTTCTTGATAAGTTCTAGAATTTCCAGTCTCGTTTTAAGGGTTGCCATGGGAACCTGCGGTGAGTAGCGAAGAAAATCTGCCCGCCAAGCTGCGCGCTCGTGTTCACGTTTAGCTCGGCAACGACGGGATTCGCTTTGTCGACGGAGGCGATAATCACGAAACCCTACTTCCAGACTGGCCGCTCCGATTTAGCGCCATGATTTTAATATAGCCTAAAACGGTAGCGTTGTGCATCTCTGGAGGTGATCATGTCATTATGCAACTCAACTTACCAGTAAACGATATTAGTAGAACGCGAACACATAACCAGGGACTGTCACCTAAAGAAATATCAGTTCCGTTAGGGTGTTCACAATGGTAAAGGCTTACTCTACCTGTGCACCGAAATTCCACATCCAGGAGGTGCTGCTCCCTTACCCGTAACGCAAAATTCACGTAATTAATGTAAATTCTCAATAGGACTCCTACCCACTATTCTCCATAACAACCCAGTACCAACTACTACAAGAGCTGCAGCTTTTAAACGTATGAAGCAGAAGATGAATCTCAGCTTTCCAAGTGCAGTTAATGCAGTCAAAGTGATTTGGTTGTGACTATCACATATCACAGAATCTAAAACCAACGAGTAAGACTTCAAAATAAAAAGTAGAACGATTAGGAACATTCAAATTAAAAAAACAAAACATGTAGACTGTCTCTTGAAAACCTGAACGTTCAAAATCCGATGCAGCACGTCTTTATAACAGTCCAAGTTCTGTCGGTACCATGCCAGTACCCAAGAGGTGCTGCCCTCTACGTGAACAACGATTGAACTTCCGCCATCGCCTAAGAGATGGCGCTCTATGTACCACTCAGTTAGTACAACCCCGTTCGGCTGTTAAATTACGGAACATCGTACACGAAAATATATAAATTTCTTTACAGCGTATTAAGCGGAACGTTTTCCTTTATTAAACATCAACAATTAACTGCCACGGGGAAGCGTCACTTTAAACTGAAGTAAAACAACGTAATACATCGCCCACGTGGATACGTACTGCAAAAACAAAATTATACAATATCTTTATGCACAGCGAAATAAAAGACTGAATTAATAGAATTGGAAGAAGACAAACATTGCTAATGGTGGACATTCCAATTGTGTGATTACCCAATAAAATCAACCTTGGATCATTCATGCTGATAGTACTGAGAAAGAGGAACACCTGAAATATCCGAAATCACAGATATTACGTACAAAGGTGTTTAATCGATTATCAAAGGGAACTGTATTAATATCATAAAATTTCTGCAAATAACGCTGGTATTCTTACTTCCTTTTGCTGGTTAAATTTTAATTGATGGACCTTCAATTCCAGCAAATCCTCGACAACGAATTCGACCACCTCCCGACGCATCTGATGGCTCCAGTAGCACAAAATAAATAAATTCATCGCATGGAAGAAAATGGCTACGAAGTAGCCGCCTAACTTGTTACTAAATAGTTGTTCGCGTTCGCTGAGCAGGTGAGATAAAAAACAATAGCCAGAAACCATCATGATAGTATAGAGACACATGGTGTAGCAGCCAAAAATAATATGACTTGCATGAGAAAATTTGTTTATTACGTCACTGATATGTTGCCACAGTATTCGATACCGCTCGACTCTTATCGTCAAAGGATTGGCTGTCAGTTCCTGGAATTAAAATAAGAACAGTTGTTATTGAGCTAATTAAATATTATTTGACGTGCCACAGATCACGTCACGAAGATCTTCGAATTTGACACGCTTCGATACTGTTATCTGTAAGTGTTTATTTTTTCTCTTTAAATACCTTTTTCATAGATTCACGTAATCCACGAACTGTCATTATTATTGATCTGCACTGTGACTCCCAGAATATGCACAGGTAGCCCTGGAGGAATATAATGTATTCGTAGGACGTCGATTCGGAGAAGGTAAACGTGCCCAATAGTAGCACTTGTATTATCGGCTGAATAATTCCATTTATAATGGTAGCCATTAGTAGAATTGTGGCGCGCTTTTTGAAATTAAGTTGTATCCTGCCTCTCGTGACCGAATGATAATGTCTCTACAAAAATTACCTTAGGGCATTAGTTGCTTGTAATCCACTGCCGAGATTTTTATCGCGAGGTAATTAAACAGGAAATGTACTGGGCGGAGAATTTGGATTTTTTTCTTTTTTTTTTTTTTACTTTATGTCGACTATGAGTTTTGCTAATACAGTTGTAATGGGAATTTCGTGTATATCGTAATAGTGCAATATAGAGGGTGGGTTGACAATATTACATTTTTATAGTTACTTTGTTATTTGGGGGGGGGGGGGGAATTCAAAATTGAGTTTTGAAAGAAAATCGGCGGGAGATTTAAAAATTTTAATAACTCCTTAACGTGCGAAAACGTCACCTACCTGAAATTTGTTCCACGTGGATAAATACTCGGCCATTCTTCTAGCGGACAGTAGAGCAGCAGTGAGCAGAATCCAATGGGGCGTCGCGACGCATATAAATATCAAATTGAACAGATAGTCATCGAACGGTAAATCAGGATTATTGAAAAATCGAAACTGGAATCAATGAAATTCGTAAAAAAAAAAACGTAAAGCCAAATTGTTTCAATGTAAAATTCAAAATTTACTCACCCTTAGCATAAGAGTATAGCCAGTGCTGCACGTGCTCAAAATATAAAACAGTACCGTCCACAAGATTTCGAAAGAGATCCAGTTAATTTTGAAAAAACCTGAAAAAAGAAATTTCACAATACCGACACGAGTAGAAATAAAGACAGCGAGTATAAAAATTAGTATTATAAAATTCACTGCACTATACAAATAACACTAAAAATATTGTGTCAATGCAAGAGTACCAAAATTATCTCGAAAAAAAGGAAACAGTCCAGCAACGCGACCGACTATCAATACAGGTCGCATCTGTTCGTAATAAGTGTCGCGAATTTGTTTGGATAAAAAAAATTTTTTATCTCTCCAAAATCGATCCATATTTCTTTCCACGTTTCGCATAACCGTCTAGAATTTGACAAAAAAACCGAAGGCAGTGTCACTCGCGTACCAAGTGCCAACGTTAAAATAAAAAAATGTCAAGAGAGCACCCTGACTCGAGACACCCGTAACATCGCACCTACAAATCCAGTAATTAAAATCCACTCGATCATTAACACAGAAGGACTTAACCTGTATTTAAAAGCACATCAGACACCATACTCGACAATAGTCACGACGCCAGGCGTCGTGTGCCAACAATATTTCACACACCCTCCCGTAGGCGTCGCTGACACGAGAACCTCACTCGCCTATAATTTGTCAGACTTGACAATTGACAACCACTAATAAGTACAATTCGACCGTCCTATTATTTCGCCTTATCTCATTCGTCATAATCAGCCCCATAAAGCAATTGGCGGGAAATTCAAAAGTTCAAATTCGCCCATAAAAAAAAATCGAATAATTTCCACTCTTATTTTGGCATATTTGAATAAAAAAAATTAACCTCCCCCGCCCCCGTCAATATATCGATACTCGAACCCTCCCCCTGCATCCGTAAATTTTTTTTCAAAAAATACCAATGCTGCGTTCTATAAGTAAAAGACGAAAAAAAAGACCTTAAAAAACTACCAGGGGACTCTAATGGGATGCGAATTGAACGCGGAACGAAGAAGGTTTCGCGGCGCATGAATATTCATATTTCCTGGTCCTTTCTTCGTTTTTTCGGTAATGTCTTTTAAATTGCCTTTCGTGCGGCCCGCCGCTGCTTTTAAAGAGGCGCAAACGGCGCTGGACGGGCAATCCTATCTAGCTCGGAAATGCAGCGCACTGTAGAAATAGTCTATCCGTATCGTACCGCTGTATACGTAGATAGTAAGCAGGCACCAGTGTTTTCTCATGAAATACGATTCTTGTCCCTTATCGGTGCGTAGAGTGACGATTAAACGTATCGCGTAACGATACTAAATAATAGAGGTTAGGTTCCGTTAGCGGAAGAGCAATATGGCGATATTCAAAGATTTTTTGCATCGGTGCAAATAACGTATACAGTAAAAAAAGAAAAGGATCAAAATCCATTGTAATTAGGAAAAAAAAAAATTACGGCTACCGATAAAAAAATATTTAATTAAAATTCACCGAAAGATACTGCAAAGCTTCATTATAGCCTGCAAACAGTATAATTGGGGACGGTCCCTTACATACAACGACTTCCGCAGTTAATTTGAGGTTATGGCAACTTCGAATGTCATACGGACCCAAGTCCCATGTTGTGCAGTAGCAACGTAGGGCCCAGTTGTAGTCACGACGCGTGACAATAACGCGGATGCATAAAATTTACGAAATGCTTGGGTGGGG
This sequence comes from Trachelus tabidus, assembly GCA_030142655.1. Lineage (NCBI taxonomy): Eukaryota > Metazoa > Arthropoda > Insecta > Hymenoptera > Cephidae > Trachelus > Trachelus tabidus. Next base: position 440,384 of record JARQTI010000519.1, on the reverse strand, counting down.
GGAGAGGGAGGAGGGGGGGTGTCACGGTTAGTAACGATATGGTACGTCACGGCATTCGTTTCACGTTCGTATTTAAGTCTTCTTTTTTTTTTGACCTTTTTGTTTTTCTTATTTCATCTCGGCTCTTGTTTCATTTGTTGTTCGGGTTAAGCATTGCGTGAGGCCCCGTGGGTCCCCCGGTTTGTTGGTCTGGGTAGTACCAAGAAAATCGTCGGTCCGGCCTCGGTTTCCGTTACGTTTACACTCTGAAATGCACGAAGATCTCGCGTGCAATAACAAACGTATTCTAAATGTTCATTGTGCAGCGACACTTGATTATTTTCGCGGAGAATCCTAGTGGATGTTGTGATTTTGAAAAAAAATATATATATATACTTGGAAGGCATTTTGATTTTTGGTATATGAAATTACCTTGGGCGAGACGTTACGTAATTTTTATTGTGGTAAGGATGGAGTTCTTTGAGTAAAATTTTCTTGTCGAAAAATTTTTTTTGGAGTACTGGAGAGAGGTTAATGATTGAGAAAATGATACAGTCGGGGTTATGGGAATTTCCTAGCGAATTGTAGGAATATTATTTTTGTTGGGTTTTTTTTGGGTGCATTTGCCTCTGAAGGGATTTCTTGTAACGACGATCAGCGGGAAATTTGAATTTTTTTGTTTGCTAATGTTTGATCGAGCTCAGACGTAATAATTGACTCATCAGTCTCGGCGATGTCTAAATTTATTTTCCTTACGTTGGCAGACTCTGGAGTAGAACTCGATGACGGTGAATAACGGTGTAATATTATATTGACTGACCTATTTGCGCTTATCGTGTTGGATTGCATGATTCAGTGTTCAGCGTTTGGCGTTGACTAGTGAAAAAGCCCATTAAAACGAGTGGCTGAGTCAACCGAGTGCAATTCAACAAGCCGGAACGAGAGGCCCAAGAGAGAGAAAAAGATAAAGCAGCAGCGTTCACACTGGCGGAGCACGATCGGTCGGCCATCTTTAAAAGATCAGACGCAGAGGCGGCTCGGGGATTGACGTTAATATGAAAGAAATTATTCGTGGAAACGCTTGTTATCGAGTCAACTGATACTTTGGTTCCAAGAAAAATGTATGCGGCAGCTTTGATTTTTGAATTTTTAAAAATTTCACAAATCTCAATAAATAATGTCAAAATACGGGCAATATCCATACCGGCTGGCTGATCAGTCATTCGATTCCGGAGGAATGAATATGAATATGGAAATTGATAATGAATTATAATGATAAAGGATGTCACTACCTTAGCGGACGATTTCTAATGGATTGGACTGGTGGCCAGGACGCAGAAGTATATAAATAGTGGAAATTTTTTTTTTCAGCTACCTTAAATATTTCGATCCCAAAACTGTAAAAAAAATTATATTTTTCATCCATCCGCCAAAATCTATTCTGCATTATTGTATTAAAAATTTGGTAAACCTGTAATTGACTAGCGATTACGCGTGAGTCGTATGATGGACGTGAGATAAAAAGTGTGATTTTTTTTTTCCTTGCATTTTCAAGGTTACATACATGTTCAGGAAGCTAAACGAAGTAAATGACAGCCAACGGAACGTAAAAGATAAGAAAAAGAAATTTGCGACGTAATAATTGAAGATAGTCTGGGGTCGACGGAAATATAACGATCTGAAAGTTCACATGAGTAACATTGATTACTCATGATATTAAGAATTTTGATGTCGCGCGTGTGAGGTTGACTTAAGGCGCGATTATTATTATTACTATTCGTATATCGCCGAGAACCGAAGAGGAGCGAACGTGTATAACGATCTGACTTATTCATCCAAATGGAATTCATAATAGAGCACACCTCGACAAATTTGTACACCGCATTCTCGATGTCTAACGTTCTGTTTGATTAATGCCAGAATGGGGGGAAGGATGAGAAAAAGCTATTTATAATAATGAGGTCTAATGAGATTGCCTTGAATTCGTTGTCTTGCCTGTCAGTGAGTAAGTATACACAATAGGTCCAAGAAACGAAAACGACGTGCATACTGAATTAATTAAAAAAAAAATGTACAGTATTTTGAAAAAAAAAGATGAAAAGAAATTCGCCAAAATTTTAATAAGACGCGACTTAATTTTCATTGGCTTTCTTTGAGAATGGTAATATAAAAAATTGCATAATTCAATAATACAATTGTGCAATATCGACTCGGAATTCTTGGAAAAATGCTGGAAAACAGTCTTGAGATCGACGGGGACTGTTAGCGGCGAGAAGAGGCGAAGTACGAAGGGGATTGAAACTGCACAGTCTGTCTCGACGCCAATAAAAGATATAAGAGCGAAGTTTACATACGGCGCTCTGGGTTAGGCAAGTGAAAAACATCATGTAAAAAATGACAGAAGCCAGGAGAACGCTGAGTTTACGTTATTCGGATTTGTAGAACGTGGCGCAGCTGCGTCCGAACGAGCTGCGCCTGGCAAAAATAAAAACACGTAAACGTTTTCGATTCTCGGTCGATCGATCATCTTCCAGTGAATTCTTCGAAAGAGCCCACCGTTTAGTCGTACGTACCCAGGGCTATTTTGATTTCCGTCGTTGGTCACGCCTGTGAATTTGTCGACAGCGCCGAATGCAGATGCACGCGGACGCGCTCAGGTGACAAAATTGCTGCAACGGATGCCCCTTTTGCCTTCTTCGTTCGTACGTTTTCTGACGCGAGCCATTCATCGCCAAGGGTGACTTCGCAAGAGCCGAGTGAAAAATGATCGGACGAATAGTTTGTCGTGCGTGAAAAATGATGGCTGGCCTAACCTAACTAGCGAACCCATTGGCAGCAAACAGCTTTGACGTGAGGAAGAGGAAGATGAAAATGGGGAAGTAGCTGCAACAAACTTATATCCCAATATTTTCAGCCCGAACGATCACGAATAATTCAGCCTTAATGGATCCAGTCGAAAATTAGTTGAGCGAATGTCGAGTCTACACTGGCGCCGCCGCGCGGCAGTTTCGCGAACTAATCTTGTTCCTTGCGTTCCTAAATTTTTTTTTTTTTCTTCATTTTTAATAAACATTACTTACGCGATCGACTCCCTCGGAGATGCTAAGAAGATTATTTTCCACCAGACGGAACCCCGTTCGGCGGACTGTAGTCTTCAGCGGCGTCACGGTAGATATTAAAATTCTTCGTAGTCGCTATCCGACAAAACACGAAACTCTGGACTGCGTGTGTGGAGACGCGTGTTGCGTGTACGCCCTTTCGAATCCTGCCACACGAACCCTACGGGGGCGCTGTCCGCTAACCCACGCGCGGGCTACACCTTTTGCATTCGGGAACGAATCGTGGGTCTCCTTACTGATGTCTACTGTGGGGCCTCATGGGACTTCATTGGTATGTGGGGCCTGATCCTTTGACTGAGTACGTGAAGCGCGACTGTGCGTGGTCCACACGACCTCTTGTTTCTTCTTACTCGTGGCAGTCATGTTTTTATTTTTTTATAACGAGTGTGAGTGTGTGTGTGTAATATTTGAATTTTACGAATCGCTTTTTCTATATTTTTTTTAATCCTTAACGCCGCAGTTTAATCTTTCCAATGATTTGTCAGTAATAATTAATTTCAGAGGTTCAAAAAAAATTCAGCGTTACGTAGAAAGCTAGTATGGATTTTTGAAAACGTAACAATTTTTTTATTCTAGATCATCAAGAGGGATCCGTCCGCTCGTAATGGTATATACCTAACGGGAAGAGTATAATCTATTTGTTTCAGGATTTGCCGTGCTTACAGATGATGGAAATTAATGCGGCAGGGTTGGTATTAGACCTCGTGTAACGGTACAGGTTTAAGGAACCGCAATGGCGAAGACGATAGTCTTTTAAAAATTTTGTATTTTTAACGTGAATTTGGTACTGGAAAAAAAGTTTTTTTATCCATACCATTCAAACGACTCATGAAAAAAAAAAACTTGAATCGAATAACGTTCAAAAGACTTTATCGACTTTTCACTTTGATTTCTTTCGCAGCCTGAGAAAACATCTTTAACACGACGAAGTCAAGATTAAGCTAATATTTGATCGACATTATTTTCTGGAATAAGATGGAGAGAGATGGTGAGTAAGACAGAAAGAGAAAGTGAAATTGCAAAAACAAATCATCGGACGTCTGGATGCTTTGTCGTCATGGCTGGAGGGGTGTGGGGTGGGAGGGGAGGGATTCGCCCCCAGACCACTGCGTCGCCAGACTTTTTTCTTATTTCTCTCAATTTCTTCAAATTCATATCGATTTTGCATCACCATTTTTTTCCCCCTCACTCAAGCTTTCATTTCAACGTCACTTTCTCCATGCGCCGATCCCCATCGATATGCTGCAATAGAGAGATAAAGAAAATGCTAAAATAATGAAAATAAAAGAACAAAGTCGAAAAAATTATACGATTCCAAACGACAAGAGTTTGTGTTTACGTTCTCAAAGTTCGGTAGTACCGTCGCACCATACATTATGTATATACTGTCTCGTTTGCATATTAATCCGACATATTTATGGTGTCGCGGACGACGAAAAACGTTCTGCGCATGCGTGCACGGATTTAAATCGACCCCCCCCCCCATTCGTTCGTCACATGGAACATTTCGAATTCCACGATGAAACTGCTTAACTTTTCAGATATAAGTTCGCGAAGTAAAGAAAAACCTCTTTTTTTCAGTTTTCGTAACACCGACAGAGTAGCCAATAGCGAGTGTGGCATACCTGTGTGGCATCCAATCGCATCCGGCCATTTTTATGCGAACCCCTAATCGGATTCCGATGCTCCGATTCGACCGTGAATAATCGTAAACTGGAGAGAATCGACCACAGGTATGCGGTGGCCTGACCGATCGGGGTTCGAGTCCGGACTGAGTCACTCACGTGACTCATGGTTACACACGTACCGATATATTTGAACGTGCACCACAATATATATATATATATATATATATGCATACACATGCTAATTCATACGTGCAACGGTATGCGTAGTAGCGCGTGTTGTCTCCCATTTAATTATACATGGTAGCACGCGCGTCTTAGTGCGTGATGACTAATTTCCACTATATTGTGCGCCTGCTAATTAACGTCGTGATAAGCAGAAGAAAATGCGAGTAAAAATTTTTTTTTAAAATAATTCGATAAACAAACGTATACGTATATGTATACGATAAATCGGGTTTAAAAAATGTCATTGTTTACGTTCGCAATTATTTTGAACGAGGTTAATCAACTATTTTGAATCTTTAACGAATTTAGGTATTTCTTAGCGCTGCATTGATCTCGATTAACCGATACACCAGAGTTTTATATGGAGGATCATACCGAAACCCTCGAAACGGGAGAACCCGCACGAATCGCAGTGACGGCCTTTGGACATCGGGGCACCCGCAGTTGCGTATCAGCTTGCACGCGTCTCACGGAATACGCACTTTGTTTCTTGGACGTATCGCGTTAACGCAAGATGAGATACGGGTGCGTTGAGAATTTCGTGAGAATTATGAAAAACAGAGACACGTGCAAGATTTTTGCGTTGGTGTAAAAAATAAATTAGTGATAAGAGGTATCACGGTTTGATTGAATGGAATGTGGTGGGAGGGGCGAATTTTGCAAAAAAATTTTGAAATTTAAAAAATTTGTTTACAGCTCACGTAACACGTGTACGATGCAATTTTTGATGGACGCGGGAAATAGGTAATAAAGGGTTGCGCGTCGAACCGAAAAAAAAAAAAGTGGAAGCACCAAAGGGAAAAATTGAAGAGGAAGAGATAAAGTGGAAACAGTGGGAAATTATTAGCATAAATGGTATTTTAATTATCAGCTCGTGTTTAGGATGTTTCTACACGCGCGTAGAAGCGCCCGCGCCGGATATGACGTCACGGTACGTGTGGCCTCCGTTAGATGAGTATAAGGACAGCCGCACATGTTTTTCTGTCCGGTGTGACGGTTCGACTGCAAAAGTGATGGCGCCTGTCACTGCGTTTCTTGTTAAATCTGATGAATCGTTAATGATCATTTGCCGCGAATTTTTAATTACTCGATTGGATCGATTTTACATGCAAGTCTCGAACTTGGCGGGACCCACCAAGAGGCTGAATAAGTTTTGCAGTGCACGTATCACGTGGGTGGATAACAATATTATTTCTGAACATACATTTTGTGTCTGATTAATTAATTAAATTACGGACGTATGAAATTGTTTAAATTTCCAAAAATGCCAATATTTTGTAAAATGCATGAAAAAAATGGAAAATTTTATATTTTTCCATCTATTGTAAACATACGTATAAATCTATTGGGAACGATTGAGACATCGATTAGCTGTTCATTGACGTTTTTACGCGTTTCCACCCCCTCGCCATACGCCCGAATAATTTTGCAGGATTATATCATATATCCCAAAAAAAAGTTTCTCGATATATCTGGACTTTCCCTATTCCCTTCCCATTTTCCTCGCTTCTTTCTCTGCTTATTTACGAACCTCCAGCCGATAATAAATTGTAATCGATACTCGGCAAGTCGATGAAAAATAAATACAGCGATGATACGTAATCAAAAAGGAATATTTTTCAAAAATATAAACGTCATTCTTAAATATTACGTATTGAAAAATTATTTAAGATATATATATTTTGCATATAAATCCTTACTACTGCACTGTATATACACACACACATATATATATATATATATATATGCAAGACTACTCAGTCTCTTGATCTATACCCAGATCATTAATAGATCCTTTATTGCTAATCGAAAAAAATGGCGACTAAGAAGTATCTTCAAGTCCAGGATCAAGCACCTAACCTAACCCTAACCTAAGCCATCGTAACTCCCCGTTAACCAACGGCTTAATTAACGTAAGGTCAAACTCGCATCTCGAATTACATAATTAATACCTACCAACCGGCACGCTGATCGTTCGATCATCATCGTAATAACGAAGCCGCTTATAGTAGCCGTATACGGAATACGCATCTTCGCTTCTGGGACATCATATTAATTCAGTTCCGATCTCCATAAGCGATATCGATCCAGTAAGAGGATTAAAAAATAACATAACCCACCTGTCAGAAATATCATTATAAAAGCGACAGTGACCCCAGTAAATAGAAAGGTCACTGCAAAGTAATCAAACAGCGTTAAAACCATTAAATTCGTAGCGTGTCATGGAAAATATAAAAAGAAAACAAATTTCATATTCAAATTTCCCGCGTCGGCGTCCATCTAAAACGTCATAGGTTGTATTCACCGATAATCATAACCAACAATGAAATTTGTGTGCAACGTGACCTGTCAGCCTGCAACGCTACTACTAGCGCATTACCGGCCGATGGTAAAGAAGGACGAATTAGGCAAATACCTCGGACGTCGGCGAAGCTAGCAGGGGCACGTGATAATGGGTGCAGCTGCACCTGCACAGTGTTTCGCACCTGTCCAAGAACAGGAATGACGGACCAGAGCCAACTGTTAATCCAAATGCCTGCCGTAAATATTTTCTTCTTGCGCCAGCAAGAAACGATCGGACGTCCAGTTAGAATTTTCTCCCAACACGAAGCAAATGGATACCTCGAAGCAAACGATTTCTTATTAAGTTTCGATTATTACGCGAGATCGATAAAAGGCTAATCGATAATCGCACGGAATCGATAAGAGTGCAATCGCAATAAATTAACGTACACGTATCGTAATACGCATCTGCGTTATATTCCTTCAGCTATCTCGAACCTTCGTGTTATTCAGTTTACACGCGTTTTCCCTAGCAACCGTTGCCAACTTCAGATCGTTATCTCGGTGCTACATTTTTGACAGTCTTACAATAATTAAAGAGAATTTATTACTGTCATTTAATAACGATGCAGACGTAGCTCACGTGCATCCTTATCGCTTTGCGCGTTATCACATGAGCAACTTATTATTATTTTTATCTTATTACATTTCATAAATTAAAATATTTACCGCTGTTACATTTTTCTATAGGTTAGTTTGGCAGGTACCGACTATTCACTACAAGTACCAGTCGTACGATCGTAAACCAATACGGTATTCAATTGTCACTGGTATTGTCGCGTTTTACCCTGTACAATGCGTCTATGCGGATTATCCTTAAGGTATCGAGATTGTAAACGAAAGTTCGAGCAAAGTTCAGCCTCCTATGAATTTCAGGTACTAGCCCGTAGAATAGAGTCGTATAAGCCGTCCGGTCGAGCGAACGGACGGACGGGCAGGGCAGCCACACAAAATGGCAGGTGTACCAACTGATGCACAATTCAGCGTGCCGTTTTCGAATGGCGAACTGGCAGGTAAAAATTTATCATTTCCCATAAGGTGGTACAAGTGGAATGTATTGAAAAAAAAATTTTTTTTCGAAAAATTAGAACGATAATGGCGAATATCTTATAACGGGATATTTATTTTTTCAAAATTTTCTAGTGACCTCTCTGGTAACTTTTTCAAAAGTTTTTATCATCATCGCGTGTTATTTTTATTCTTGCTGGGCAGTGAATGTATATATTATTCAATTTATTTATTACGTCGAGGCCAATGAGGTTAATATACTCATTTTAGTGACAAGTTCAATTCTCAAACGCGATGCGTTGCGATGATGACGCAAGGGGGGAGGGAAAGTAGGAGAGGGAAGATGGACGGATAAAATGGAAAAAAATAAACGGATAAATCAAAGACATTGTTGTTGGGTATTCTTCTCTTTTTTCTTATTTTTTTTTTCTTCCTGGTGATGTCTCACGCGTCATTAATTCATCAGTCTCGGTTTCATTGGACTCTCGAGTCTTCGGTGTGCACTGAGCTTGTTTCTGCGCAGCGTACACATTGTAAATTCTAGCTGTCCCTTTTAATGTGTTCTGCGCCACTTATTGCGCATATTGAAGCGTTGATGCACCTTGTTGCGCTATTGCAGCGCATACGACTCCGTTGACTTTTACTCGCTGGGGAATTTCTGAGGATGATGAAATTGAATGCAGATGCTGTGACGTAGCGCGAGGAGCGTACGAAAAATGTGTATTTAAGGTGAACATGGAGTTTTTGTGAAAAAATTAATGAATTTTGACCGAGGAATTAGAAAAGTAATGACGTTTTTTTGGAAACGTAAAATTTTGTAAATTTTCGAAAATTTTGGTGTACGTTCGTTGATAATGGACAATCGATTTTTTTTCCTACGGAAGGTAAACATTTTTTTTATTGCTTCAACGATAATATGGATTATTGATATCTCTGGTGTTATCAGTGAACTCATTCGCAAATGGAAAAATGGTAATTTAATTTTCGCAATTTTTACAACCTGATCCAATCGATCTCACGCCACTTCCGGTTAATCAGAAAGATCCTTGTAAATTATTCGAAAAAAATATAGACAGCATGAACAGTGCCGTAGCATCGCACTGGCTAACCCCATGATACCTGGGGGATACTGCTTGTATTTTTTTTTCATCGTTTCCTCTGTTTTCTTTTTGGCCACGTTACACAGGTAGTTTGGAAGCAGGTAGACAGGGTCGGCATAGTGAATATTTGTGGAAGGATGTTTGGCAAAGGGGTTGGAAGCGACTTGGAGAGGAAAAAAGTTTTGAAAATTTTACCTTTTGTTGCTCATCTTGACCTAGACAAATTTGAACGATTCGACGACCCTCAAAAGTCAATTGCCCAAGAGCCCCGAAAAAGTAATCATGATTACAGCCAAACCAAAGTCAAAGTGCTATTAAAAAAAAGTTTCCCCTAACCCACAATACCAAAATTCTCAAAATTGTCAAAAACGTTCAAAAACCCCAAAAAAAATTATTTTTCATAAAAAAATGTCTGCCTACAATGAATAAACCTTTATAAAAGTATTAAAAAGAAACCCTTGGAATGGATTGATTAAGATTCGTCGTTTGAAAAATTTACCTGTAAATTTTGGCCAACTAATCAAATAGCAGATATTTTGTTCCTTCTGAAAAAAATTAAAATTTTATAGTGCGGCCCTTCGTCGCTCGCTATACGCAGACTCGAAGGAGCCGACCAGGTCGACCAGCTGTCGTGGTAAATCTCGATATTTTTTACTTCGTAGCAAACTATACCACAGAGGCCCTCCTGCCTTTGGGTGGATTCATAGTTTCGTCCAAGCATCGAAATAACGTTTCCATATACGCGGACCGAGAACAAACCAGTGAGAATCGAGCGAGACGATAAAGAAAAATAAAACGTGTATATACAGTCGCTGCTTAATCATCCGTAAGAGTAAAAATAATTCATACAAATATTATTAAATCATGCATGAGGAAAAAAAAAGAAAACTCGCCACCTCGCCAGGAACACGTTTCTCCGTCTAATATTTAATTTAAACTTTACAGATTGCGTTGGCGAACGAATTCGAGCGACAATTACGAACAGTCGCGACGTAAATTATAAATTCGACGCGTGAAATTTATATCTTTCCTGAGATCTTACTGTAACAAGAAAAAGTTAAATCAATGTGAGAAAAGACAAGCTGACAACGAAAATATAATTTACGATAAAATACCGTTTCGACATTGGCGGATGGACGTGTAGTTGAAAAACCGAAAAAACAATTTTTTTAAATTTTCTTTAGAATTTTCCACAAAATTACGTCTACCGATGTACCTTCGAGTTCGTATTTGTATAACAATTTTTTCGATAGTTTTTTTTACAATCAAAACCGAAGAATTTTCAGTGGATTACGCGTCGTGATTTATATTTGGACTTTTTTATGTGGCCGATAAAAAAAAAGTGAAGCGTAAATTTACCGGCAGCAAAAAAATGAATGAAAAGGAAAAAAACCTCTATGACGGGCGCATTCGAAAATTAAATTTAAACGCTATTTTAAACCGTCATGGCTACGACTCAAAGTTTCAAAAATTCACAGAGCCCCTTCACTTATACGCAATACTAAATTACTATACTATACTGTACTACAATCCATTTCAATTATAAACGACGCTACTCAACGATCGTAGGGAACGACGCCGAGCGTCGGCGTCTAGTCCTACAATTACATACGTCGCCCACGCCTCCCGTCTGGATTCTCACGCCGAATACGATCCAATGCTCGAGACATCGTAATAGAGAGGAAAACCAAAAAAAAAAAGGCCATTACCCAAAAACGTCTATTGTTCATCAAAAATTCATTTATCATAAAAAAAAGCTCTTCGCGAACCACGAATTAAGATAAAACCACGCTTATCGATCATTCTAAGTCAGACCCAACGAAAATCAAAAACCCAAAAAAAAAGGATCGATATCCGTAAATCGACTTGACTCACCCGGAAAGAAATGTAGTATTACCGAAAAAAGGTTGAAAATTTTTTTCCAAAAATCAATATTTTTATCATTTTCATTTTTCCCCGCAAAATCTTATAAATTCAACCAAAGCAAGAGACCGGTTCAAAATGAGTACCACGTTCCAAAAAAATTTTTTTTTCAAAATCCTTTCTTACACGCCTCAAATGTTCTTTCGCAGGGCCCAAAGAAGAACGCACTTGGCACTGCAAGGTATATTCGAAGGGCGCGTCTCTTCAGAAAGATGCCCTTTAATTTCTTTTAAATCCAAGAGGGACCCCTGCCAAAGATCCATTCCGTCAGGATCTTTTAGAAAAAGATGAAACGGAACGATTTCAGGATGGCAATGGAAGACGAAGGTCCCGCCGACCTGTTGGGCCCTAAGGCCACTCGAGACACCTACTATACATACCACTAAGAAAATATATACATATACATACACTCTCAGGCTATATATACTAGGTACTATTCCAACTATTCGTTCAGACCATACCAAGTCATGACCTCCTTTTTTTTTCTTCTTTTTCTATAGAACCCATAGAGAGGAGCCGTGGAGAGCATGTTTAACGTTGGGTTCTTATGGGCCCCCCCTTTTCAACCATTGGGTACCTTTTGTTATCGGGACCTCAAGCCGCACAATGCCCATCCTCGTACTCAGATTGGTAAATTAAATGGAATTTGAAACGCGTAGTAGATCTTAATATATATATATTATATATATACTAAAAACATATGTATATGTGCACTTTACGATAATAATCATAAAAATACATATCCTAAAAACACATATAGGTACACATATAGATATCGATTGAATCAAACAGACACTCGATCAATACGAATTTTAATCAAGACATCGAATTGAATCACCAGAGTCTATGATAACATACTTTTTTTATCGTTGCATAACAAAAAATAATGTTTTAATACAGAATCGATTAATAGTTAAAAGTTTAATGAAATATATATATATAGTTCGGCACAGTATCTCTCGCGATACTTATCTGTAATTTTCTCTGAGTTTAAGGCTCAATTGCCAACGGTGAATTTTATGTTTACGCGAGTCATTCGACGCGCAAAGAGAATCCATCTTGGCGACAGTCCCACGCGGTCTGTTGGGTCTCGGTTTGACAAGCGTAGTCGACGTTACCGACGGATGCCCAGTGTCGTTAAATTACACGTCAGAATGACGAACCCTGAAGCAGTCGATGTCAAAGGATGAAAAGCAAGCGCGATTTTATTACCGGGCCATTGGACGTACAAAGGCAGGATTATCCGTGCATTTTGTACACATGAGATTTAAACCGTTAACTACAGTAAGTTATACCAGTCAGGAGATATATATAGATATACATACATTACAGTTTTTAGTCGCGTGAAAGCATATAAGTTTAAATGCTTGAGGATTTCTTTATGAATTCCAAGTATCTGTGTTGCTTAAAATACAAAAAAAAATACGTACGCAATTTTATTGCGAATAAAAATTATTTTGGTAATATACAAAAATTCACTATATCTTTAGTGACTTTGGATTTACACGTGTCAACCTTACTCGTGGACTCGGGTAGGTTAAAGAAAAATGTCTTTTCTTTTATTTTTGGGAAATAAATTTTTTGCAGCAATTTTTTTTAATCAAATTTCAATCATGGACCCTCCTGAGATTGTTCGTATGGGTTATCGAATGAGCTATCCAGGACGTCGTTCGAACGATCCGCTTCGATCCTCCTTATCAATCGCATAAACAGTGATACTAGAATTTATCGGTGCCCTCTTACGTATGTCTATAAACATAGATATATATACGCCGTATGAATACATAGGTGACCAAGAGGGAACAATCATATGTTTGTGCAACTGTCCCCATCTGCAGCTCTCATCATCATAACATCGGGCTCGAAACGTCAATGATTCTCACTGTGCGTCTCACTGTCCATACGAGGCGTCGGAGTACGATTAGGTAAATTTGATCAGGATTTACTTGTAATGGGAGAAAAAATTCTTACGAACAAAAATAATGATTACGACAAATTTGAAGTTCTTATATCTGCCAATGGTAGCCTGATGGTGCAGTCTTGTAAAAAAGTGTTGAAGAAAAATTAAAAATCATTTTTATGGAACACACGCATAGATACGTAAAGCAAAAGTCGATCTATTTTTAAAATGTTTACTCAAAAATATTCCTCGGAAGATATAAATTGTCTGATTTTCGCGAAATAAAGTATAACATTTTTGGATAATCTTTTTCTTTTATCGGTAAATTTTTTTATCTGCGCTCTTATCTCACGATCCCCAGGGTGATCGAGCCGGGGTTACGTCGTTTTATGTAATTCCTACGTTACGAAGCTTAAGACCCGCTTATACTAATTCGTACGTGCGACGAATACTCGCAGCTCTTTCCCGACATGTTTCAATTGTCAAGAAGTTTCGTACGTTACGAAAGCGGCAATAAGTGCGTAGCTGACATTACAGCCGTGAGGATCCTTTATGCGAAGAACCTTGTAAAGGACGAACTTTTCTCTTCTTTTTTGGTCGTTCAGTCAGTCGCGATGTCGTGCGTCGGCGAATGTATGAAAATAGCGTGAAAAAAAAGGCTCGTTTTCAATTCCATTTCTGAGAGCCTTCCTTGCGTGAAGTTCTTCCTTTTGTATACGATTTCTCGTGAGAAATATGAGAATACATCGTCGAAGTATTACGCGTGCGTTTATCGCTCGGATTTTTGAAAGGTGAAAAAAGATAAGAATTTTTTCATTCAAAATCTTCACGACCGTGACCGACCGTGATAGAAAATTTCTTTATCATCCGCCAACTTGGGATTCAATTTTACGTAAACAATGTAAGATTATCGCCGTCGACCCACGCAGCATCCGGACTCCCCTAAACTGGCACTAATCTGCCTTTACGATTTCCAAACAATCCTAAATCTCGATTGAGTTTGAACCACGTCCCTACGACAGCGAAATGTTTGTTTACCGACTCAACGAGCGCAGCTCGGGTTGCGTAAGTGCATTTAGCGGAAATGATCCTTTTATCAGGCACTTGAAATCGAAAGACGGTAAACCTAGCTGAACCATCGGCTGTACAGGGTGTCTCATTTTCCAACACTAAGAATACATGGCAGCGATGAGATTAAATTCTGACGTAAAGCAGACACGTGAAAAATTGAAGACCCCATAGAAGGCACGTGGTACATTTATCATCCAGACCATGCAGGAAGCGTTTGCCTGAATGAATACAATTTTTGTACTATAAAAGTTAGACGTTTTATTTGAAAAAAGAGAAAAAAATAACTCTCGACAATCCTATAAAACGTATAATCCTTCGAGTCCTTATTCGACGTGGTATCGTATAAAAAATGCAAAAACCCTTAAAACACAAATTTTACCCTTCGGCTAATCTGACGTCTAAATATCTGATAATAAATCGCTAATAACATGGTACGCCGGACAATTGTAATCAGTGAGAATTTTTTAACGCGACTCGTCACGCGATGCCGTCACTTTTATTTGCCGATGGCGGAGTCTCGGAGGGGAGGAAGAAATATAGATGAGACAATTATGAATAATGACGCGTCCGAAGTCAAAATAGATCGTTAAGTACTTAACCTGGTATTTAATCGGAAATCGCGTAAGATTCTCGCGATAATTTTTAAAACCCAAAAGTCCAGCGTACTGTTTTACCTAACGTAGAAAATAGTTGTGGAGACGGTTGAATGTCTACGTGGATTCTTGGTCGTGATTACAATGGTTTTGGAAAAAAAATTCAAAATTCGTGCATATATATATATCGCATCGGTTAAGCGAGTAAATAATATTATTAAAATTTTCGAAAAATCATTCTAGCCTTCGAACGAAATAAATTATTAAGAATATTTTCCAAAAAAATAAACTCTACTTCGAAATGCACGCTTCACGACATTCGCGTTAAAGTTGCATATTCTCGGACAGTATCCACGTGCGTGCGCCGCCCTCTCAAATTTCAGGTTAGGTTTCGTAAGAAACGTAGCGCCAGGGCGAAAACAATAAAGTAACGTAGAGAAAAAGCAGACTGTGAAAAAAAAAAGAATTTCTCGTTACCAGCGCAACTGGTAAATTTTCTCAGATTTCATTGGTTGTCTTTCAGGAGGATTTCGAGTGGCAAAACGTTTCGAGTGCGCAATAACGCATCTCGATGGTCCACGGCAGCTTGAGTGAGTTTAAAGATGATGCAGAAGGTGACGGAGTGGTTGAAGAGCCCTGGAGCCGCGAAGAAGCAAGGGGGTTCCCAGTACCTTCCAGCCCGACTAAAGATTTGTTTGTGTTTTTCTGTCTGGAGGCCTTCGAAAAAAAAAAAAAGCAAAAGAGTCCTGCTCAGCTTCATTCGACACTCACCGATTCGTAATCCGTCGCCTGTGGTGCGTATGCAACGTAAATTTTGAAAATAATTTCGAGACGCGCTGAAAGACAAAAAAAATGTTTATCGCACGTTGGAACGAAAAAATTTTTTTTTCGAATTCCCCTTCACAAAAAAATTTTCACTTCGAACGAATTCGTTTCGTTGCACGCGAGAAAGAGGTTCGTGCGATACCTTTTATCTTTCCTGGGCGTTAAGCTTCCAAGCACGAAGCCCCAGAATCGTCGGAGTATATAGGGAGAACGCATCCGTTATTGTGTAAAATTATACTTTTTAAGGTTTCGGAATTCCTCCGTCGGAGGCGTTGAACGGCAAGTGTGATATTAGCTAAGGATTAACGTCGATTGTAGAACTTCTTAGTTCGTCTGGCTTGTTTATTCGACTGGTATATACGACAGGATAATAATGACGTATAAAAAGGCGGGAAGCAAAAAAAAATTCAAATTAAACACCCTAACCTCACCGACGACCAATAACGAAACAGTATACGAAGAAACGACCGAGTCGCTGCGCGATAGATCGAAACTCGAAACTACGATAAACATCGAACGACCTTATCGAAGCAGGATTGCGTATCTATAAAAATAAAAATGATATAAGCGAATAAGGTTAAGGGTGTGATAAAAATTCAAATTTTTACGCGCCGGGACTTTAGTCATTTTTATACTCTTAAAGCTTCTATGCGCATGCGCATTGAATATATTTTTATAAATATTTTATTCGGTACGAACACGTTCATTGACGGATTATTATAGTTATCCAATAAACGTCATTTAGACTGATGTCTCGGTACTGTGATAAAATTTTTAAGCTACGTACACACCGTACGAGCCATGCTTATCGAGCGTGATTAGTCGAAAGGACGTGACTTAAAATTTAGTAATAACGACACGGAACAATAGCGCGTGTAGTCGGTGGCGACAAATAAAGCACCTTCGGTATCGACTCGACGTGACATTAGTCACCTGTCAGGGATATTTACCGTGGATCCAGTTATATAATAATACCAATTGGTAGCCATATCACGCAACTCGCTAGTTAATACCACAACGGTTATCTAAACTATAAATTTATATCCGTCAGAATGAATGAAAATCGATTTGACGTGTTTGTAGAGGCTTATAAAATTTCCAAAAAAAAAAAATATGCTAAGCCATCAGTAATGTCACAGACGAAAGAGGCAAAAAGTTTGGGACGTACGTATTACGTAATTAGGAAAAGTCTTATATAAATAGATTATGTAAATAATAATTAAATAATTACTAAAAAATCATTCGATAGCTCAGAACAGTCCGAACGAATCGACCGAAAAAGTTTGAGCAAGTGAACGTAATTGCGAACGAGTCGTGCGATTCGATAAATCACGAGTGTAGGTTATATCGGGTTAGGGTTGGGTTGGGTTAGGTTAGGTTAGGTTAGACCTTAGAATCAGGTAAGTAAAACGCGCCTGTAGACTCAAAGCAAGCGGAACAGATGTAAAAGCCTTTGATTTGCATATTAACATTTATTCAGCTCCCGAAAAGGCGCTATTCGAATGTAACCACCGTCCTGGCAGCTCAACCCCTTCCTATCTTGGTATCTTTCCTTAGACGCTCGGCGTCCAAATACGTCGGCACGTGAACACGCGCACAGTAGGCAACCAACACTTTCAACTTTCAGCAGGTGAAGCTCACAGCTGCTGGACAGCTGGATCCTCGATATCTCTTTGCTCGTAGCAGCATTCCGCGTCCCACTGAATGATAAGAGCATTACCGGAACATAGGAGTGCTTAGATATAACGGGAATTCGAGTAGAAATATTTGGATATTTTTTTTCTCCGTTTTATGGATACGAAAAATTTTGAAAAATCTCCTCAGTCGAAAAACCGCAACCATGCGCTTGTATAAATTCGCTAAAAATAAGATTAAGAGAAGTCCTACCCTTTATGCTCGGCGATTCAAAAAACCACTGAAATTTAGCTTCAACGTCACTCCCGAGAACTCCTCATCCATCTTTGTTGCTTTTTTTCAAAATTTGACTTTGGTACATGACTACGATGAAAACCTAATACCGCCCGGTGGAATAAATTGAAATATATTTTAAATAACTTTTTTTACCCATTTTCCATAAAACTCAAAATTTGACTTACCACGTGCGATTCGTATTATCGCCACAAGCCTCTTTAATGATCCTCGAGTACTGAATAGAATGTGATTAACCATATAAATTGATATCAACGTGTTATCGGTCAGCCTTATCACTCGTGCTTCGTCGTGTGCAGCAGCAACACGTACGATCGCGATGCAGTCTGAAATCGTGCAGTAAAATGAATTTGCCAAAAAAAAACATTCAAAAGCCTTTCAAACCTTTGAACATTTGAAGCCGTTATTTCCCACAGTGTCTTGCATAATATTGGCACGACAGCAGCGTCACCTGCTTCGCCCGTCTTCTTGACCACATCCTTCCTCTCGGTGCTACAAGTATACTCGGGCGCTGGCAGGCGTCCGTGAATGCGTATACACCATCACGTATAACCTATTCAAAGTGCGAAGGTAAATGAGCGTGTGTAGAATGAGGCCCCAATGGATCCTATCTTGGATCAGCTTTCATATGGTTCTCACAGGGCCTGAAGCTCAGGGCTGATGACCTTGTAGGGCCCTTTAAAGACATCCCAGTACACCTAGCACTGGAAGTGGTCTCGAAATGGCGGATATACGTCATACGTAATTTTCCGAAATAAGCTAAAAAATTGGATTCGATATTTCCCCCTAAAAATCAAGCGTACACAAGCAAGACCGTTAAAAGAAAATATTTTTTAAATGCAATAAAAAAATTGGAAAATAAAAATTAATTTTTATAGACAAATTCGAGTTGTCGAATATAATTAGCCTTGGCTGTTTTTAATTGCAAATTTTTTTTGGAAACTTTCAATATATATGTTTATACTCGTCGACCACGGGGGGCTTATATTATGCGCATATATAGTACGCCCCTGTGTATTTAGGTATCGCGAAGTATCGGTCGCCCTTATCGGCTCGAGAATTAAACACAGTAAAATAGTCGCGTACGAGAAGTCGAAACATAATCGGACCACTGGCATACCAGATAGACGAAGAATAATAGAGCGAACGAGTATGCGGGGACGCGTGATTTTATTTTCCCGCACGTAGATGTGCGCCGTGCATTGGTGGACGTATTAATTAAACACTGATAACCGCGTTTAAGACGCATTAAGAAGAAGTGCGCGCGCGCCTTATCTTTGACGGAGGAATGGCACGTGGTTGGCACCGTAGCGCAACACGTGACCGAAGAGAATATAACGATGAGTTCTTTGATAGGCCGAGGCGTGAGAATCGGAGAGAAATATTAAAGAGAAATAAAAGAGAATCCGAGTCGAGGATCGAAGATAGGACTGAGAGAAAGAGGAAAAGAAATTCAAAGGGGTCGAGTCTACCGGTATAACGTGTCTAAGTGATGGTACGGAAAGGCCGTTGAAAAGTATACGATTCAAAATTGCCGCCAATTTCCTCACGCAAGATGGCGCGCGTCGTCGGAATCCAGTGAAAATGTTATATCGAGTGAAAATTCTTCGAGCGAATTACGAAATCGCTGACGATATATTCTCGCTTCGTGTTGCCGTTACGACGATTGCGCTTAAATTCCTCTCGCTTCCTTTTCGTTTTCTTTTTTCCTTTTTTTCTTCTCTTTCACTATCCGTTTTGAAATCAGCACTTTTCGACGAGTCCCGGATCCACGAAGGCGCGACCCGTATCGAGCACCGCGGCCGAAGAGAAATGATATTTTCGTCCATTACTTTATTCGCAGTTCTTTATATGTGTTTATATATGTATATATCCACACGGTATATACATATATGGCTGACGCGTTCGCGTGCTATCGAGGTTGATCTTTTAACGGGATCGCAACGTCAACGCCACTTTTCACGTACGGGCTAATTTTAGCGCATCTCATTCTTCTTCGAGGTGCAAAATTCAGTCACTTCCGGCTTTCTTTCTTTCTTGTGCGCATGCGCACTGTTCAATTTGACGCCGCAGCGAGGGAGTATAAATACGTGAAAATCGCATATGTCCGGTTTCGGATAAATTCTAACCTAACCTTTTGGAGCTTCCTAAATTCGCCGTTCGATCGGCTGCGGCGCTGCGATCGAACGATTGATTAAATTTTCTGCGACGTTACATAGGAAGTTCAAATGATTTTATTCTCGTAAATTCCTTCCTTATGGGTTTGCTCGTCTAGTGAAAAATGTTTATAGGAAGAAAAAAGGAATTTGGGGTCGGACTGGGTTAGGGGCGGGGGAGGGGTACGGGGTTAAGAAAAATGTGAACCCTTGGACCCCTTCTCAGATTTCGCGCTTCAAAGGAAGTG
The DNA here is from genome assembly GCA_030142655.1 of Trachelus tabidus. Classification (NCBI taxonomy): domain Eukaryota; kingdom Metazoa; phylum Arthropoda; class Insecta; order Hymenoptera; family Cephidae; genus Trachelus; species Trachelus tabidus. The sequence continues at coordinate 420,337 of JARQTI010000519.1, read as the reverse complement.
GGATATTCTCGTGTGCAACAACTGCTATATCCTGTTTAAGATAACTTCGTGGAATTATATTCAGATGGGTTATTTTGTCTGGATACTATTTTTTTCTCGGATAATTATCAAATGGTCGATCAATCTATTTTACGTCAACAGCGCTCATTATGAATCGTGATTTGCGAATTTTCTGCAATTATCATCAACGACGAAACTGTCCGGGTGAAAAAAAAACGGAACTATTTTAACTGATACATACTTATTTTCATTTTCAATTGAAAATATCGCTTTTCGACGTTACGCAGCTGCGAGCTCGTACTGTAATCGATGACGTAATTCGCAATTTCATGTCCTAATGTATCAACAGTGTCAACGCATCAGCGAAAATAACACTTTGGTTTTCGCAATTGTGAATTTTCATCCCTCACCTATGAATGCTCCTTAAATTTACTAAAGTCTACTGTAGTAACGTTTTTTTTGCGAATAAACATTTTCCCACGACCAAATTCCATGCGATTTATTTGCTGAAAACTCGAACGTCCACTTCAGCTCCGCGAAATTTATCTTGGTATCATAAAGATACGGTCTGTAGGGCATCCAAGTGGAGTTCCGGGCCCGATCAAATATTAGTAGAGAATGTATCGAGAGATATATATATATATATACATTCAAGAATCAGAAGAGAAATCAGGAGAACCAAGAACGTATAGTAGGATAATAATAATAATAATAACAAGCGGAATGAAAGAAAAATAAAAAAAAGTAAGAAAAATCTTGAAAAATATTATTTTGTTATCTGGATCCATGACTGAAAATTTTCCTTATTCACCATTTTATCGAAGGGCTTAAACAGGTAGCGGACGTAAGAGTGGAATCGATAAAGACGAAAAAAAGAGAAGATTCGAAAAATGAGAAATAGCAAAATGCAAAAAAATAATATCGGAAATGACTCGAGGAAAAGATACGATGACTTCCGGTATCGTGCGGTCGGCTATATCCGTCGTCATTCGGATGAAATTACACGACAAATGTCGTACCAACTTAACCCACCCACACTTTCCGTATCGAACTTCTATATACATCATTATGTTATCTGATTGTCATATTAAGATTACATACACAACATAACGTAGCATAACTTCTCTTGCGTTATACAGGGTTATTCAGGCCAAACGTACCACCTGAAGGTAGGCCTGTGCATTTCATTCCTATGATAGAACCAACTTCAATTTGTGGAGTCTGTGCTGAATAACCCTGTAGGTATACTTATATGTATAGTGACAGTGTGTAAAGGATTGGTTTTGCTATTTTGGTAATAGAAAATTTGTTGAATGAAAAAAAAAATACAAGCAAACAAATAAATCAGATATCGAAGTTACATTTAAAGAAAAAGACAAAAATAACATAACCTATAGATACGAACTCCAGGAAATGGCTGTCAGGAGAATTTTCATGTGTATCACGAATGAATAAAACTCTTTGTCTTCTTTACTCGTCTTCAGGAATTTTAGCGATTCGAAAGCGGCACAGCCCCGTGAAATCCTGTTAACCGGAAACCGGCGGTTAGACCCACCCGCTTCCTGTGCGAATTGTTTCCGACAATTTCCGACGGCTTCGCGGTAAGACGCCATTGGCGGGTGATCGATAATATATTTTTTATTCAAATTCAAAAATTCGCAGTTTCTTTATACACAGAATGAAATTAATACCTTTGGTTTTTCAAGATAATCAAATTCCAGATTCAAATTTGGATAGAAATATATTTTTATTTATTCCTGGATGAAATTATCGATACGTCACAATTGAATGCAACCAGTGTGTCGTAGACGTTATCGAGATGTTTTTCTGTTTTGAAAATATTTTCAAAAACTTTCGAAGCATAAAAATATATATAACAGGATGAGGCTCATAGTGGTGGCGCCTTAGAATGTGTATTTACTGGCTAAGAATCGTCCCCCCTCTTCCCGATGCATCCCGAAGGATAACTTCGGTTTTTGTTAGAATGGTAGATAGGGTACAGTCCCTGTTAAACTTTTAATACTGTTTGCTTCTCGTACAACGAAATTGAGGGCAAAGCTTTTTAAACTCGAAATGCGAAATCCTTCTGGCGTGGCTTACATCGCTCGTAAAAATCTTTTCATGGTTTCTTTGCTCACTGTTTTAAAGCTTTTTTATCATTCTTTTGCTTCCCCAGTTGATTCAGCATATAGCGTCGCATGCAGTACGCATGGATGTAAACATTTGAAAAATAAAAAAATATCCGTCGATAAAAAAATCTTCGAAAATATTCTTCCTAGTAGTACCGATTGGACAATTTTCATTCTCTACCAATTTATTGTTAATTTTTACCTTGCACTGAACTGCTAACGAGACTGAGTATTGCCAATCCCCTAAAAAAAAATGACCAAGTAACTTTACACCCATCAAAACCAACAATAGGTTTTCCCCTCGATTGATTTTGGCAAATACAATACCACCTAACCCAACATAATCGAGAATACATACGTATTAGATTTCACTGGCAATTATCATTCGACATTAGGAACTGAAAACCACAGAACAAGCGTTCCCATGTGTCGGATTTACACTGCCGTAAGCTTTTGGTTGTTTCAGGGTGTGCCTTACCAGCCAGTCAACCAGTCAGCCATCCAATCCAACCAAGCAGCCTATCCAGCCGACCAGCCTTGCAGGCCGCACAGCTGATGTTTTCGCGTGTTCCTCGGACAGATGCCCAGCCACCAACACCCTCGTAAACCAAATACTTATGCTCGGAGCCTTAAGCCGGGTCCACAACGTTTTCCGAAACCGTTCGAGAAACCAGCAAAGAAGAGCACCTGCTCAGCATCCTAATAAATTCAATGTAAAAGGTCACCCAAGTCAATATAAACTCATAAACTACGTTAAACACTTGCGTACGTCATTAACAGTCCCAATGCTTTTATCCAGTGTTCATGAAGGCACTATTGAGATTATAAATGCGACTGACATCTTCATTGTCTTGCCTTCCACAAAATCAATCTCGATTCCACAATGTCAAAGACGTCAAGACGTGTTTTGATGCTGCGTGGACGCTTGAGCGACTGCGACAGGTTCACGAAAAGAAGACGCGAAGAGAAGCACGAGGTTAAAAGGAGGTTATGTTACGTTTGCTGTACGATACGGTGTTTCGTCTTCCTGTTTTTTGGTGTGGACGCAGCCTATACTTTTGCTTAAGTATGTCGAATGGTTTAAAATGTGTTCGCAAGAGAACTTGAGTTGTGTAAGAGGCCTCGCAGCAGGACCGGCATATGGCGCATGGCGAAACAGGACCGCGTCAGGGCGTTCATGAGGCACTTCGTGATCACTTTACGAACACTCGTACCAATCGGTTAATATATACTTGTGCACGAGATTGTGAACGCGTCCGTGTGTTCACCAAAAACAATGTGGAACCATGTAATTATGTGTTTCGAAAAGGAAGGAAGCGCCTTGGGTGTCTATCGGCGCCATTCATACTAATAAGTTTTACGTACGGTTATATGCGATCGGGAATTACGAGCTTCGCCGAATACAGCCGAGCCGAGCCGAACCGAGTATAGCCGAACAATGCGCAGCAGCGACGAGATTGAACTAGTCAAAAGAATGATTGTTTCGTCGCGATATTTATGCACGGACTTACGACTTTGACATGACTACAAGTTATTGTCACTTCATTTATTTAACAAATAATAACCATTCTACTTTGGATTGGGCGAACTCAATAATTTTATTAGGTGGATTCACTCGAGCTGTTTTATAGTCTTTTATTATTTTATTCCGAGTGAAAGAATTTCTATGAGCGCCTCTCCTGTCCCTTCGAATCCATCATGGCTTCCTAAGTCGAAGTAAAAAATTCCTGCCGTACCACATGCCGTAGGATATCCATTTTTCTTGAAGGCCCAACCGTGCAAGGTATGTAAACAGTTAAGAAAGCAGAGAGAAATAGAAATTGGAAAATCTCTATTTGTAACGGTACAGAGGAATGAGCTTCAAATGTTCATTATAAATATACCTCGTGGACCCTGTGAAGCAGGGGTATGCCTATTGTTACGTATATAAGGCCCATTGAGTGGTCGGGATCTTTAAACGTTGTTAACCTTTTATTTTCGAATAGCCGACCCGAATATTTTCACTACATAAACTCCATTCAATCCAAGATGCTCGTGGAGCTTTACATTATAAATTTCCTAACCTCACTATCCGTTTAACGTCCTAAAATGTTCTCATGTGAATCAGTGGATACCTTAAAGTGATAATGTGGTCCTGGAATTCAACACGTGATAAATCAGTGCGCGTAAATTAACAATGACAAAAATAAAAGGTGATGATTTGTATTCGCATATAATTGGCAGCACTGCTGATTGTTTCCTCGAAAAATCGTCTCGGTGTGGCGGATACATTAAGATTGGGGTCACTGATAGATAATAGCCTATTTGATAAGCAATCTTTTCTTTTTAATTATTACAACTGTATGCTTTGAAGGTCCTGATCGACCCGGTATGGCTATTGAAAATCCAGGTCGTAGATACGCATCCCATACCAGGACTCATTACGTCATCTTCTACGTCATCACCTTAGGGTAGTCGGTGTATACCCATTGATAACACGTGAAATCCAGGTGAGCCTTTTACTTTAAAACTCATGCTAAAATTACCCCTTCTAAATGTTTCTTACTCATGGACAGATTATATATTTTATTGCACATAAAAGTCACTCACCAGTGTTGACATCAGCCAATCAGCAGACTCAGATCAGGCACGTTTAGAAGCGGGTAATTGATTTCACGATCCATATTCACTTCCTTCTTCCTCTTCTTCTTCGTCCAATTAACGTCATCTCTCTCAGGTGGGTATTTCACTTCAGAACGATACGAAAGTTATCGACTGTCCGAGCGTCGCGACGTCCGATTATGAACTAACTACTCTTCGGTTTTTTTTTTGGAGATTGACGGTTACAACACTGAACTTAGGCGAATGAGAAAGCAGTGAAAAAAGGAAAGCCATAATAGTAACCCTAAAACGAATGGAAGTAGTAAAAAACAAAAAGACTATAATTTTCATGGCTGCTAGGGTAACAAAAAACTAAATCAACTTTCCGTTTGTTTTCTTTTTTTTTGGTTGTATTGTTAACGAAAATATTATCAGTGTGGATTTTTATAAAAAGATAATAACACAAGGATAAACACCTATGTTTGCCTTGTTATTAGTTGTTGATCAATATCAAATTTGATTCTCACTCTGTCTTGTTCCAGGATGCTGTGTGTATATATTGAAAAAAAACAGGAAAACATATGAAGTGAAATTGATTACAGCTATCAGATATCTACATATAAATCTCTTGATCTGTTTCACCTGATAACGGGATGGATGAGTATTCCTCGTTATCATCAACGGTGAACAATAATTTATACAAAGTCAATCGCGATATGGATGACGTATAAGACTCTAATCCAATTTGATATGGATCTGTGTATTTCGCGATCGATCGGTGAAAAAAGGGGAAAAAAAATTGTTGAATCCTCACGTAGAGAGCGAGACGACGATCAGTGATAGCAATTGAAAAAAAAAAGTAAACGACATGTAAACAGCTGTGAAAATAATAATAACAATAACAATAATAATCATACGCGTCTCATTGGATTTCACAAAAAATAAAAAAAATAGAATCTTATCTAGAGATCACTCGCGTGTTCGTTCCCTAGGTAAAGTTAAGATCAGACGTAAGACATACATAAGATCGAATAATCAATATTAAAAATCCAAAAATCTTCATTCGCAAAATGATAAATCAATCGACATTTATCCAATAGCGATCTAACTTCACGTTGCAAAGATCATTTTCAATCCTTCTGTAAGATCGTGAAGATCATTTGCGTCCGGGAAATCTTATTTAAAAGTATCCGGGTGAAGTAATGACAGCAGCTTAAGCTGTCAGTTTATAGGAATTGGGGCTGAGGGGAGGGGGGGGGGGATGTCATTGATCTGTCACCAGTGATTTTTATTATTATTATTTTTTAAGTATCGTCGCGCACAGTCCTGTGAACTTAACGAGTCAGTCGAATAAAATTTACCTTCGCCTGTATAAAATCCCCCGAAGAAACCTTAAAATTTATATACCGTGGTTTAAGCAAGTGTCCAGTGCGCATGCGCGCCCGACAAAGCAAGCATCGAAAGGGGAAGAAAAGGAAAATAGAAGGACAAAGAAAATATGAATCGTCAAGAAAAGAACGAGAATCCGAGAGTCACGGACGACCGGTGCACCCGCATTTTCCACATACTCGTCTCAGCACACACAACACGCACGTTCGCTCGTATGGGGGCTGCTGATACGTTCAAGGCCAAGGACGTGCATTACGTGTGATACATACTTGAACGATCGTGTCACTAACTCCGACACTCGGCGCGACTCTACGTTGGCAGAACGAGAGGAGTGAAAAAAAAATACGTCAAAGCTCAAGCCGCCATTTCGATCCCTAAACTTCGTTCTGACAGCCGCAACGCACTTTGACCCTCAGTCAGCCGCTTAGTACGACAGTGCAGGGGAATTGGAGGGTGAAAAAAATGTTATTCTCTGTATAATAATTTTGGAAATTTTCAAATTCACTCTATTTCCCGCCAAATCAACCATCTTTGCTCGTACGGCGTATCCTGCTATCAGGGTTTGTTATTATAAAACGCAGCGACTCGTTTAGTTAACTCGCGAGCGTAACTGCATGCGTTTTTTTTTTTCTTTTGTTCCGCTACTGCGCGCTGAGCGCGTGTGTGTGCCGAAGGGAGCGATGGGGCGGGGAGGGCAGAGACGAGACCAAGGAGAAAAGAGAGCGAGACAGAAGAAAGAGAGAAAAAATGGTAAACAGGGCGGAAGTGCAGTTTGCACCTCTGCAAGGATGACGACGTCGCTCCGATGGCGCGATTTTTTTTTTTTTTTCAAGGTTTCCGGGCTGACGCACGCAAATTTTACGGATTGATAAGCCTTCGGATTCTGTATGCGTATTTTGAGAAATATGATTTCCCAACTCGGGATTCACCATCCGTATGCATGTATATGTACTTGCATGATATAGGTAGATAATTTATATATATATATACATATATATTATAGTGGACTGTCAAGGTCACGTGACTCTGCCGTAATAAAGAAATGAGAAAAATAATTGAACCACGTGGCTCATTGCTCGCGGCGCAATTCCGAATTATTTCTGCAATTTGAAAGAACGAGAAAGTGAATCGAGAGAGTAAAGAGAGAGAGAGAGAGAGAGAGAGAGAGAGAGAGAGAGAGAGAGAAGTGGGAACGACGAAAACAAGTGGATACGCACCGTATAGATATAGACGAATAACTCAAACATTGGAATGAGAAATGATGTCATCATTTTTTAAATAATTAATATCATTGTTATTATTTATTAAAAATTATCGTAACCGTTATCAATGCTCAAGTTACCGTAAGACGCACTTTTTTAAGTAGCACTTTTACATTGTATATAATAAATATATCGTGCGTGCGTATCCACGTATGTACTTATATATTTTTTGTATATATATATATATAACAGTACACTGGTCACTCGCGCGAGACTGGCGACGTCTAGTCTGGCCAGTTCGCAAGCCAAATGACGCAATTCACTACGCCTTTCGCAAGCCGCACGTAGTTGCGAATAATCTATGCAATGGTATTGGCGAACGCCTTTATACCGACACACATTAATACGCCACAGCTTTCTTCGCTCATACGTAAAATTCATACTGTCTTCATCCATTTGATGGATCGATGTTGAGTGATTGGTGAAAAATGAAAAAGTTTTTGGAGGAAATTGAACGATATTATTTTTATCATGTGACAGTCGGCGAAGGGGTACTCTTGATTGGGGTGGGGGAGTGGGGGGATTTAGTAGTTTTTCAAAATAAATATGATATTTTTGAAAAGTATATTATAATATGATTTATGCGATGGTAATTTAATTATTAATTAGGAAAATGAAAAATTGACTTCTCTCGTTATCTTTAGACTGTCCTGATAATTGATAGCACGTATGTGTCATTGTAATTAATGATTTTTTAGTAACGTGGTCAGGGTTACTTGTTTGTTATCAGGGACGAACAGTGGCCTCTTTGAAATATTTTTCTATGACTATTTATCGCCCTTGGATGCATATCGGAATCATCCGGAAATGAGGAGTGCATGTTTCTTTTTTTTTTTTTTTCCAATGACTTATGGGTAATTCAATCGATGACGAATGAAAACTATCGGTGTCCATGTTGAGCTTTGATGATTTTAATTGTTTCGATTATAAAGATCGGGGTGGAAGGTGTGACGTTAGGAATGACTTCTGTAAAATACTTGGTGCAATTTTTATACCTGCATAGAATAATTACACGTAAAAAATCATTAATTCAAAGTTGCCTTTTTTTTTAAAGAAAAATGACTAATCTCATGACTAATTTAATCGTCATTAATTGTATGCATTCACTCGTCGTATATGGTATCGGGAAAAGGAGAAAATTTCGTAATCATTAAGCGATCGTGCAGCTTTCTCGATCGGAACTTCGTCCCTGCGAAAATCATTAAATGCGAACGATATTCTCATTGTGCAAATTAAATGCGCAGTTGACGATGCTCGTGCATAACCCTGCAGATGTTATCCCTCGTTAATGATTAATCATTAGTATGTATAGAAGCACATGTGAAAGTGCATATGCACATTTCGTAGCGATATACGTTGCATATGGATATATATATATATGCACATATGAAATTGTGTATTCCTAGGATCTCACGATGATTTATCAATGATGATAACAACGCATGATTTCGCAAGGTCCCCTCCGATCAACAGGCTATTAAACCCGCGTTATCGCGCTTCGCACAATCTCAACTGATAACACAGATTTCAAATTGGCGAACTCCAACCAGGAAATTGCAACCTGCTGCTTGTCGTCGGATCATTGTGCACTCGGCAAAAAAAATAGCGTCAGCGAGAAGAATCGCGAATACAGAAACGCGAGAAGATCATCTTAAATATCTAATCCGCGAATGTAATCGCAATTGAAATATAAAATTATCGATTCGTTTATCAGTGATATCGATAAGAGCATCGATTCGGTTCGATTCGCCTCGTGGATCGTTGGATAATTTTATTTTTTTTTTAATGCGTTATCAATACGGGTACTTAAATATTTTTCAGTTATTGCAACTTTTTTATAGCTTTTCAATGATCAATTAGACGAAATCAATCGGTACGTTATTTAATCGATATTTATTGATTTTAATTTTTCCTTTTCTTTATTATTTTTTTTTCACTCATTTCCCATCCTATTTACTTTTCGTAGAACAAAGACTGACTCCAATCGGAATGAGATTGCCGGCTTGCCTGATAATGACCAATGACGTATCACCAGACAGCGTGTCTCCTAGTACCGACACCGAGTTACGGAGCGCTGGTTGCGCAATTTTTCGCGGATTGCAAATTGCGATAGGTTTGCGCTCGTTGACTCAGCCTGCTGAAATGAAGCGCGGGTGTTCGCCTATCTGTAGGCATTATAGACGTTGGCTGTTAGACATTGAGTAAAGATATATATATGTATATACTGTATATACACAACATGCAAAAATCGGTAAGAATTTCGCAATACCGTAAAGCTTAATAATTGACGACAGTCTTCTTGTTGCGAATTGATATACCTTCGGTACGTCATTAGTGTGTTTATACAGTAAAATTGAAAATACGATAATTCGAATTAATTGCTTGATAGGGGACAAGCTGAAGTGAAATTTTGGAAGAAATTGGCAACTTTGCAAATTACATTTTTTTTTCAGAGTGAAATAATTTTTTTTAATAATTAATTGGGTATGACTTTATTGGTATGACGCTTTCAGCGATATTCAATATGGTTTCTATGGATCGGTAACATATTCATTGTTATCAGCATTGAGTCAGCAGTGAACGTTTGCATTTTGCATTTTCTTTGTGCAAATTCTATTGTTATCTTGTTTCCTCGATCTGACGAAGGTTTCATTATTATTATTAGCGTTATAATCATTACTTAAATATCCATTGATGCGTAATTAACAATGTCGTGTAAAATCATATTTTTTTGCATAAATTATTTTTTGACTAATTCATTTTATTGGTTCACGTATACGTTGTTTTTTTATGTAAAAATTATAATTTTGTATGTTTTCCGTATTCGCGTATATATACACTTGGTGTAATTGGCACTGATATGCTCTTGCCGCAAGAAATTACGTCGCGAAATAAAATTACGCCTTTCCAGTCGCTCGTTGTAAACAAGCACGCGAAAAATCATTAGTCCTCGCTCTTTCGAGCGACTTCGTAAACATCGAAGCTCGCCTTTAACGTTTTCAATTTTACGTATCGTCCGCGAAAATTCCATGCAATGTGAACTCGCCTTACTTTTCTCGCACGTCACGCAGTCTGCCGACCTGTAGCTATTCGCGTTTACCCAACATTAAGGCGCTATCACATTGCCGGTACGGATCCTCGAATTCCGCTTGTTATCTCACACTTGGATTTTCCTCCTAGACGATTCGGCGTCGCGACGCTACGACGCACACGGCTTTGGCAAGCGCCGCATCAAATGCTGCGATTATTCGCAACCAGATAATTACGCATTAACAATACGTTTTTCGCAGAATGAAAAAAGTAAAAAGAAAAAATGTAAATTTCTACAAAATTCGAAAATTGCGCGTTTAACGAAAATCGAAATTACGTTAATTTTATAAAGCAATAAATCACTTCGACACAACATTATACAACAGTTCCTTATCACTCGGATAGTCTCTCCACAATTAGTATCAAAGTTCATCTCAAAATGACAAACTCTGATTACGTGATTAACGGCACATGCGTAGAATCGATATTCATATCGATCTTCTTATCACAATGGCAATGATGAGTTCAGTGAAAAATCATTGAAAATTACCTAACGTGACGCAATTAAAAAAGTCAACGTTGATAGAAATTTTTTACAACATACATACATATACAGTGTATGTATATACACACACACAAACGATATACCAAGCATAGCAACACTGTGAAAGCGTCGCGACGCTACCGACGACGGTTCGATACGTAACAATAATTGACCTACACAAGTGTAATCGGCCCCAATATACTTTAAAGTCATCCCTCTTTGAAATTCCTAATTTTTTTTTAGAAAATTTTTATTTACTTAACCCATAAGTTCTACTTTCAGTTCAACTCACGCTCTTATGGTTAACAGTTTATTATTATTTACCGAGCCGTCCCGACGCCTTTTTCTTCTATCCTAGAAACTGACGTCATAGAACTCGTCATGTTTTCATGGGAACCTTACTCGTATCCTTATTATTATCTCGATAGTTTGACTGTTATATATATATGCAAAAAGCATTAACATGGTCGAAACCTATGATTACCTTTATCAAAAATAACCGGTCGCCACAACGAGTCGTATATATAGGCAGGCGGATTCATGGAAAGCAATTACATGCAAATGCCCGCGTCTCGCATGGCGACCCATCTCACCGAATTAACATTTATTCGTATTCGTTCCCGGAGCTGAGTTATGCCGAACGTACTTAGACGTCTGGATACGAGCTGATCCGATTTAATTTTGAAGAGATTTTTTGTTAAATTTTGTATTCACGGTCCCCTGGCGATTCGAAGGAATTCGGATTAGTTGAAGGTAACGCGATTGTTATCAGAATTGAGGTTATCGTTTGATCTAGATAATTAGTGAGATTATTCGAAACGTACGGTTTTGCATGGTTATGTATTTTTAATCGACAAAAAGTTTGGTAGAACTAAAATTTTGGTTAATTATCTTTCGCGGAGAAGAGAATGATTTCTTGTTATCTGTTTTTTTTTAGCCAATTAATCTTTTACTTTTCATGCGTTACTCTCAGACACCCTGTATATTGGATTATATATGTCAATGTCATATTCACTGTGCACGACGGACAACAGGTGTTCGTCGTGTGGGGTTACGTCGAATTATTTTTCACGCTTCCCACTATGCACTTTGGATATTCGATGAGGAGTGTCTATGAAAGGTAATTTTGGGTAAGGAGATACGGTGGAGATAAAAATATTGAAAAAAATGGGCGTTTTAAGTAACAAGGAAAAATTGTCCGACGGAACGGTGCTGTTTGGGGTAGTGAAACTTTTCGATATTGATAAGACAAGATATTGTGACAAATGTTCAATTTCCAAAACGGCGGTTACGTGAAAAATGTTAAGACGCTGTTATCTAGGAAATTATAATTTTTTTGGCGTGCTTAGATCTGGGTTTTTTTTTAGTTCGACCAATTTTTAACGTCATCAAATATCATTAAGGTGGATCGTAATTAATGTGTATATGCGTGTCTATGTATATGTAGACCGTGCTGTTTTGACAGACTAAAAATTCACGGGTATTGATATTTGCAAAATTTTCGAAATTCGAGATATCCATTAAAATGTTGTACGATTTCATTTGTCATAGGATAAAAATATATATTTGATCCAGATAAGACGTCTGCATTTACATTACATTCTTGAGCGTTCATCGCAACGAGCCGTAAAATTACGCAATGTTTGAGATCGAATTAAGGAGACTGGTAATATATTAATCTTATGTCATCTTACAGCGATACAATATATGTGAAAGATGCCAGTTGTGTCAAGAGAAGAAGAAGAAGAAGAAGGAAGCCTCAGCGATACTACACATGAATTTTCTTTGTTGAGAAAACAGGATGGGTTATTGCAATCGCTCCCGGGTAAATGCAGGTATGAAAAGGATGAAAAATTTAGAGGTTAAAATTTTTGCAAAAAAAATTTTGCTCAATTTAGTTTGCATTTTTTTTTTGTTGGTTTGCCACGAAATTTCACTGTTGGCACAATAACTTTTGACTAATTAGTCTAGACGATTTTCTTCGGGACGTAAAAATTCGTCGCGGCGATCCGAGCAATTAAAAGCTTCGGCGTCCCGACGCGAGGGCGTGCTGACTGCAATTCGCGATGTGAGGTCATTCCGAGAAGTCTGTCTGTGAACTCTCGGATATCGCATGTTTCGTTGTTAGCGAGAGATGCAAACAGACCGAGAGTCAGTATTGTTCGGAACAAGAGTAGAATGAGACTTTATTACTGGGTCAAGGGTGAGTGATTTTTTTTTCAAAATTTTTATCGCCTCGGTAACGTCTCTGATGTATAAACTTAGCGGGAGATACGTTTTTCCGAATTTTTTTTGAACGCGATATTTAATCCGAAAATTTGTATTCTTTCGGAGACAGTGTTTTTTTCGGGGAATGAGGATTTTGGAAATTTTCAAAAAAATTCACGTTTCTTCGAACTGATGTGAATGTTATGAAGTCGGCATATTACGGGTAATCGTCAAGAAGGAGTGTTCAGTCTCGCAGACCTCGCTAGGCTGGACGACGATCGTCTGTGCGCAGGAAGCCTTGAATTTTCTGTAATTGCCAGGCGATTTCATCATCGTTTTCTGGAATCCGAACGTCGGCGCAGAAAAAGGTTTCGGCCTAAGCAACGGGCCTGGAAGCGCAACATGGACACGAATGTGTTTACACGTGTGAATATGCATGATCACATCTAATAAATCATATCGGATAAAATATTGAATTCTGCAAAAAAATTTCCAAAAAATTTCAACCATCACAAAATGATGTATTTACATCAGATCGTAATCAATAGGTCGATAGCCCCGCATCGGCTAATTTTTATCCATAAAAGTTTACTCAGTTGCGCACGCATTCTCGGTAACTGTCACATTGACATGCGCAGTGCGTACTGCGCACAGGAAGAAGTATGTTCGAACGTGATTGCGTTTCGAGTCTCGTCCGGGACGAGATTAAAAATCCCTATGACTGGCGCGCGTAAAGGCGAAAGCGTGAATTACGAATAACATTGAAAAAAAAAAAATTTCCAAAATCTTACTCCCAAATTTTGTCAAACCACGCGATTTTTACGTGCATAAAAAAATATCACCCGTCAGTGGAAACAGCTCGGGAAACCAAAATTAGAAAGTCAAAAAAACCGCACCGCGCGCAGCAGGCCTGGCTTTTTGGAATTTAACACGTAACATCCTATTGTAAGCGTCCGCTAACATATTTTCCAAGAATCACGAGCTCCTTCTAGATTTCCATTTCCTGCATACATCCAACGAGAAGCAGTTGGGTCCTACTGTACGTAAGGCCCCATACTATATATAGGGCCCTCCTAACAACCCTCTGGGCCCTTCCGGTCCGTAGGAAAAGCCACGCATCGGGTCGCACACCATTACACTTTTAAACGTTTAAAGGCCCCGCTCAGCCACGCAGAGCTGCAGGACATTTAAAGTTTAAAGGGTCCGTAGCGCATAAGGCCCAAAATTATAATAGATGGCGTGCCGGTAGCGCATAGTACGGCCGTCGCTAACAGGGGGGAGCCCGTCGCTGTCGAGATTCTGAATGGATGTGTATATAACTATATTTCTTTGAAAAGCAGCTTAAACCTATTTTCTTTTTTCCTTCCTTCTTTTTTTTCTTCAACGCTCTCGTACCTACTTTTCTATAACGCATAGTACGCGCTACGTTTCACGTATTCGCCTATCCACGCTAAGCCATTGTTAATCCATCCAGGCCCATCCCTTAGGATACCTACCGCCGTTCGCTAAAAATTCTACGAAGAAAATGCCGATCCTTTTACTTCGAAAACCTTCGACTCTAGCGACTGATACAACTGGCTACCAATATACGTTCAATGATTTACGCATACAGCTATCCTCAATCGCTGCTCCGATGATGACGCTGCCTTTCGTCAGTGTATCTTCAATTTAAATTGTTTACATATTAATATCGACGACTACTCGTTCAATTAATTTCGTGACAGTATCGATTATAAGTTTTTCCTATTCGCTCATGTTTTTTACATCAATTAGTTTTATCAACGACCACTCGAAAATTGATATCGAATTTATTGTATTATATCATTAATATTTTGGGGGCTGGAATTAAAATTGAATTTATATGTGTACATCGAATTTTTATCGGATTTAATTGTTCGTGAAAATTGTACCCGTCCAATTTGTTCAAGAAAAGTAAATATTTACTGCGATCGAGTATTAATTTTTAAAATGGAGGGCATTCCGTTTTGATAATGTTGGATAATTCTATATGGGCGATTGATAAGGACTCATTGACATCGTTTGCTTTTGATATTGATCGTATTGTTTTTTTTTTAAATTATCATTCCTGCATATTTGACCAATCACGTAGAAATGTCAAAGAGGAATCAAAAGACATTGTTCGATGGCATTATTCCCTTAGTGTAAATGTGTTACGAATTTATTGACTGTGACCAAGGCCGCCATTGTGTGGAAGTAGAGCATCGTTTGTATGAAATAATTAAGGATGTTTCTATAGTCACTTTTAGTTTTACTTTGCAGCCAGTGTCGATCGTAACCTATAATTTTGTATTACATTGTGAAGCACTTATTGTCATTATTATATCAAGGTACTGGTCGATCCGCGAGTAAAGGACATAGTCTAGGGGACTACTTAACGTTGAAATAGACTCGCGGATGGCACTTTGAAAAATAAAGTTCATTCGTGCCAGGACTGTATATATTTTAAATGGTAATTATTTTTGACAGTCGGTTTTTTTTTTTTAAATATTCGCTCACTTATTTCCCGTTGAACGTAGATATTTACGCGCTGGTAGATATCAAAACTAAATGTATTTACCAAAAGCAGATAAACCTCCAATCGCAGGACTTATCGGTTTACGGCATGATAATTGACAATTGACTATCGACTAGACTAACATCGATTGATTCTAATTGCGTATGATTTTTCGGTCGACGGACAGATTGAGAATTATATCACACGTACCATAATCCAAATTTGTTTCCTCCATTAAAAAAAATTTTCATACAGTCCAAAAAAATGTATACCGTTCACAAAAATCGATCACAACGATTATGGATCGGTAGAAAAATTTTGATTTTCGAAAAAAAATTTCAAAAATTTCTCCGACCCAGTGCCAATATCTTAAAAGTTGTCCGCAAATCGTAATACTCGATGGCTTGTCATTGTAAAACTCAAAAAGTCAATGCACTCGGCCATAAAGTTGAGATAACGAAAAATTTCTCGGCAACCGGTTATCGGAAGAGCACGCCAGGTTCACACGTATGCATATACGTATAGCCTATACTGAAAAGTAACCAAGGAGTGTATTATGCCTTACGGTTGGTATCGTTAGAATATTTTCATGTAAACACATCGTCGCGCGGTGCATTTAGTATTCTCAAGTTGCAGTTGGCATCCGGTTAACCGGCCAACCGCTCCCACCGTAGCACAGAGAGCCGTCGTTATTTTTTCCGTTCGGTATAAATTCGATTGCATTTTATTCTTTTAATAAGTCCTTGGCGAAGCCTGACCCAAGAGACATAACCTAGTCAAACCTAACCTAAGCAAAGCCACTGACTCTCGGGTAAGCGTAACGGCCGAACGGCCGTGTAGCAACCAGAAAACAGAAACAAGGAGAGAAACTGATCGGGAATCATCGAAAAAGAAGTTTCGTGCTGCTGCGATATGCCGATTGGTGAATGCCAACCTTGAGAAAAAAAAGTTAAAAACGCAACCATTTTCCACGGCGAATAAGATTATTATACGTGATTAAAAAAAGACTTATTTGGCAAGGTTGAAAAAAAAAGTAGGAAGGCCATAACAATTTTCAAAATTTCTTTTCAGTAATCTTCACAGGTTTAAATGCCATTAGATAAGACGGTCGCGAACGTTATGAATAATTTTCACGATTTTCCCATGAATTTTACATGGATCGTACAAGTTTCTAAGTACTTCGATAAAACACTTAATTGATCGTCTGACGGCTTAATCGAAATGGCTGATTATGATTAATTAAATCAAATTTGTTTTTTTATAATTTTATCTGTATTCGTTCACTCAATTATAAGTTTTTTTAGTGTTTTGCCAATCAAACGAATTTTACGACGGCGTAGAATTCACATTGAAATTTCTGAATTCTCCGTGTTATCTACGTGGTGAGTTCTTGAGTTTTATTGTTATTTTTTTTGGCACTTTTTTTACATGTGCGGCTGCAGCAACGAAAATCATATAAAAGCGTCTGGCTGAGCCAACTGTATGCGTACTATATAGATATACCAGTGCGTACAGACTTGCTGACTGTCGTAGCTGGCAATACCTAAAAATGTCCTGCGGACGAAGCCGTTCTTGTATCTAATGCTTTCTCGGAGCGTCATCGTAAATCAACGCACTTTGCGCTAAGGTAACGTTTTCTGAGGATCCAATGGAACTGTATATGTGCATGTATATGTGTACAGCGTATAGAGTAACTATTTTCGTAACGTCGGATTCAGAGAGAATTCGCACGATAATTAATATTATTTTTCCTGTTTCCGAAGAAAAATTGACACCGGTTAGATTCAAGTGTGAAGGAGCCCACGTAATTCTTATTAGCAAGGCCAACGGAAGTTCGAATCACACGAAAGAATTTGTCGATGGGCAGTTTCGGGAGAAATCCAAAAAAATGTGTATTTCGTGAAAATAATATTCCAAACTGTAACTTTTTTGATTTTATTGTGATTCATCAAAACGTGCTTATTTTCGGTTGTTTCTCTTTGAAATCTTTGCTTTATATTTTCCCTTTCACTTTTCTCGTGTAAATTTAACTCTTTGCTTTTTATCGCGGTCGGTAAGGAGGGAAATTTTTTCTTTTTCACTTCCGCTTGAAATACGCTTTCGTCGTACGATTTCCGGTTTGCGTAATTACACGTTAAACGATTGGTTATAATATTTTGAGATTTATTCAGGCGTGCGAATATTCGCCAAGTATAATTTCGCGGATCGTCAAGGCTCTTAAGTATCGTTACGACATGCAATAAAGTACGAGGAAGATGTAAACCGTGGCTACGTACTCTTTTACATGAAGCGTTTTGACGTTTACTGTAGTTGATACGGAGACCGACAGGCTGGCGGTTTTAAAAAAGAAAGACGAAGTTAAGAGGACCGAGGGGTAAGAAAAAAAAAGCATTCAAGTATTTACGATACTTGAGGAGTCAAGCATAATTTTTTTTTCTATATTTTTCAAGAGCCACGCAGTCTCGCCTCGCTAACGGTGCCATATAAAGGAGAAAAAAAAATTAGACTTGAAAAATTTTCAAAAATTATCTTCACCCCGCCTCGCAGGGATGATCCAAAATAATTATCTTTTCCAAGATGTTTATCATTCCTAGCGATCATTCGTATTTATATACAGACGAGCCTACGACGATGGTGAATTTTTGGAAAATGTTACAAAAAAATTTGCGGGTACAGCAAAACATGCAAACGGGCCTATGATGAAAAAAAATTATAATATTCAAAAACGAAGTTGAGATCTGGATAAATGTCTAACAAGATGCGGTAGCCGTACAGGAGGAATCGAAGTCGACCCAGCGCCGTACGGTACTGCCAATATTGCTTTGGTACACGCGTGAAAAATAAACCGCCAGTCGGGGAGGTTTGACAGTAGTGGCAGCAACAGCGCGATAGCAGCAGCAACAGTGTGCGCGAGTGAGAACGTCGTGAGCTTTCAAGGATGAACAAGGATGGGGCGATAGGCGCGAGCCGATTGGCTGACGCCGTGCTTGCGCGAGGTGGTGGGGGTCGAGCGCACAGCTGATGCAGCCAGTTGGTATAGTTAGCAGTCTCCTTGGTACGCGGAGTCAGTAGCACACGAGCGCTCGTTCAGCGAGCATCGTTTTCGTCAGTAAGGGGAATAATGTCACCCCGTGTTCGAAAAGCGACCGTGAGAAAATCTTAACGCGCCGTTCCTCATCGAGGGCCGAGTAAAGTACTAGTATACGACCAGAGTGCGAGCCTCGTCAACGTGGATGAGAGAAAAATATTTCTCAGAATACGTGAAAAAGCCACGGTAGAAGCTCTTAGCCGTCGTCATAGAGTATTTTACACGGTAGTGACATTAAACTTTAAACAGAAGGTTAACGTACTTTTTATATTAAAAGAAAAACTGTTATCAGTGAATACTATACTCTGTCAACGTGTACAGAACTTTGATTTGTGTTTGTTTCCTTTTTTTTTATGGGAATTCAGGTTTTGCCGATACAACGAGGTCCTTGCTGGTCTCTCGTGTAAATCTCAACGTGCGTCGTGAAGACGTTCCTGACCAGTGGGACTCGATTCCTTTTGTCGTCTGGAATATCAACGATTTTTATGGCTACGGCTTTAACTTCGTTCTTGGGTGGATATATACGCTGCAATACTCGTGGGACTTATGGGTCTTTCGACTTGTTTTCTATGCGAGTGTGAAACAAACTGACAGAGGATCGTATAGCGACTTGTGTCGCTGCTTCGCGAACCGGATTTCGAAGGAACAGATATTCGCTTGACATCGAGCGATTTGTTGTGCCGAGCACATTTACGTTTTTAGTGTGGTGTTTATCGTGAAGCTTTGAAAGTGAAGTGATCTGCTATTAAATCAGGAAAAAAAATGGTGCCGCAACAGCAAGACAGTCCGTCGAGCTCGGGGATCCCCCTGTTCGGATCCCTACTTGTGGATAAACATTCGACGACGCCGTATTCCGATGCTACCCAGGTAAGGGATTTATTTTTTATTTTTCACGACGATGAACGACGGTCGAGGGTGGTTAAAAAAAAGTTACAAGCCCGACAGAAGTAAAATGAAAGTGTGCGTGGATTTTTTGCGTTACGGAAGTGCTTGGAAATGTTCGGTAGCCGCGTTCGTATTATTCGAAGATAGGACGATCGTTCGATTTGAAAATAACGAAGATTACGCAGTTTTCGGATCAGTCAAAAATTGTGAAATTATACAGTGTCTGGAATTAAGCTGCGTCGATGTGGCTTACGGTATTGACAGTTGTCTCGTTTGAATAATTATTTTTGACTCGAGACACGCCAGTCAGCGTACCGTTGCGTAGATGTGAATCGATACCGAGAGGCTGGATAAATTTTGTATGCAACAGCGTTTAAATATACCGAGATGAAAGAGACTTCGGGACATCGTCACTGAAAAAGGGACTTGCTTTTGCTTTACTTCCTTTAACTTGCTTTACTTGCTTGCAACGGCTCACATCAAACGTCTCTTTTACTATCTGTCGACGAGCGCCGCGTGTATGCTTAATACTTTGTAGCATCGCGACGTTTAAGTAAATACGGGGTTTCACCAAAAATTCTGTGGTACTTTTCAAGACGGGTTACAATACTTCTCGACTTTTTTTTTTATTTATTTTCAAAGTCCAATGGCAGCGATCACAGTTTCCAGTGCATCGTCGCCATCAGCTTCTGTCGAGTATCGTCCTGGGAGCGTAGGAAAAAAAAAGACGCATTAGCCTAATGGAAATTTGCAAAATTGAAATTCAATGCAATTACGCAATTTTGTCTTTGCGAAATTGTCAAAAGTTTTTAAACATTTTTTTTACTTTTCAATAAACGCACTGACAGACTGTCAGTAACGATAGTCTTCGTTAATGTAATTCTTAATGTGCAGTACAATTGTTTTTTTTTTACGTTACCCGTCTTAAATCATGAAATCGAGTTTTTGGTAATAACGAGCCTCAAATTTCGCTTTGAATTTCAAACTTTGTGGAACGCGAAGATAGAGGAATCTGATCTTCGGAGATTAACAGCCAGTTTTTATCGTTTATTATTGTTTTCGTTCGCGGCACCCGCCCGCTTCTGCTTCGGGGTTCGGCGAATTAAAAAGTTTTGCGTCGTACAGAAACACGTTAACGTAAAAAGTTTAAAAGTAAATCGAGGCGTTCGGGGTATTTGGAGAATTTGCACGTAAAGTACGAAAAAGGAGGATGACAGGTTATTAATTTCTCTTCTCTCGCCTTGCATCGTCTACACACGCGTCCACATGAAACTGTCACGCGCGCGACAATACGCTGACGTCTCGCGACCACTCATGGAAATCGCGTTTAAACCCGTTTGAACTCGGAAACGCGATATTGCCAACCGCAAAGTAGCCATGCTACGACGTCTGTCCTTCGCATTAACGTTATGCGTACGCGAGTATCTCGTTCGTGTTGCTAATGTATAACTGCCGGAACTTTGGAAGCCGATATCTCAGTTAAATGATGGTTGGCTCGACTAGAGTTGTCCCTGTCATTGAAACGGGAACGTTTGACTTTGGAAACAGGAGTGCGTGATTTTTCGCTGTAAAACTTTAAGTGGAAATTTTAAAGAAAAGAAAAAAATTGATTTGTAAAATAAATTAGAAAAAAAGTTTTTACAAAAAATAACGATTTTGTTAATTTCTCTTTTTCATTCGTTCTACGCGTCGATCAGGAGATCCGTCTTATCGATTCGACATGACGGATTGATAAATCCGACATTTACGATTACTCGAAGGGAAACTAAAAGGGATGAGACGATAAAGCAGAAAAAACAATTAGAAAAGACAACGGTCGTAGCGCGTAAAGAAATATTGAGAATCGAGTCTACGTGCGTTTCTGTGCGAGATGAAAATATGAGGAACGAGATTGAAAGTGAGAATTGAGATAATAAAGAAAATGGAGATACGAATGAAAGTGAGCCACGGGTATGGGTTAAGTTTGCGGGTTGTGCGGGTGCGAGTCCCAAAGTTTTTGGGTCCCCTGTAATTATTGTAGGTTGAAAAATTTTTCTTGCTCCGACATTTTTCTCGGTAAATTGCACCGTCGGAGACCTCGCCGTCCGCCCGCCTCGGCCAATTATCCCTACAGATTTTAATGGTCCAGCCTCTCTAATTCTAGAGGCTGTTCCTCCGCCAGGCTGGTTTCGAGGTCCTCAGGTAGAGTCCCGGGGTCATGCATTCTTTATCGCCCAGGGAAATGGCCGTCTTTTCGACCCCGTAGTCGTCAGTCACTTGCAGTACCAAAAACGAGGCGCAACGACTTTCGAGACTACGGACACGACTTTTTTATTTTTTCCTTCTCTTTAATTTTCCACCTATTTCCTTCCCACCCCCCCTCCCCCCTCGCTACGCTAAGCTCGAACTCCGCCGTCCCGTCCACTTTGGGTTTCTTTTTATTCGCCTAATCCCTTCGGCCGCTTCGTACAGTCGTCAGTCCGTCACGCATCAGAAACCTCCTGGTTTTATCGTCCAGTACAAACCGATCGTCTAGAATAATTTCTAAGACCCACGAACGTGCTTTCCCGTCGGGAATTGTAATGTAGACAAACAAACAAAAAAATCGGATCCCTTGTATCCGTCAATTCGTGGACCACATCAGCCTCCTCGAACGGATTGTAATTGGTCCTCACCGATCTTGCTCAAGGGTCAGTATGAATGCTTAAGACCTGATTAGGTAACTCGGTCTTTGATCTTGCAACGTTGGAAATATAACAGTCAAGTATGACGTGGTAGCATGAACGTCGGTGTGGCGTCTCGCTGACGTCCGGATACTTTCTCGCTCGCTGCCACCGGAATATGATTTATGTATTAACCACGCGTGATTTCCGACTAATCTCTTGGATTACCAAGGTAAAGAAGAAGAAAGGGAAAAAAAAGATAAACAGAACCGCTACGCCACTGCGTCCTCGTCGCGTCCTACGCTTTGTAAGAGGCGGCGCCACTAATTTCAAACAGCGTCGTGTGCGCGCAGTGTCTTATGGGTACCCTCGGACCCAGCGAAAGAAAATAACGTATTACCGGTCTCCTATCTCGTGGGTCTGTGACAGCTACTGATTTCCTAGGAGCTTGATGATCATAGCTTCAACTTGTCAAACTAAACTGCTCCGTGACTCGTTAAATCATGAGGGTAAAAAAAAAGCGTCGCGACGACCCTACGTCCTCCTCCTCTCTTGTACCTTGTCGTAGAATTGACCCTGGCAGCCCGTGAGTTTAAAACTTTGGATCTATTAATTTTCGCAATTATTATTACGCACGTGTACGCACGCGCGTCAGATTGTTCTACTACGCATCTATTTTATATCCCTTGAGCAATTGTCCGAAGTCAGAAACGTTTTAAGTATCCAGTCATCGAGATTCGAGCGACGGATCGGCGACGTCGGTGTTTACTAAACGGAATGTAATTGGCAGTTCTAGAACGAAGGATGGCAATAAGAACGAACAATACGAGAGCCCAGCGCAGAAAGAGAAAAAGAATCTCTCGCAGAGGCCCCAAACGTTGGTAATTTTACACGGCGATTTGAATTTTCTGTTTTGCTTTTCTTCTCTTACCTTTTTCCACGCTTAATCGCCCTCCCAAGCGAAATTACCTTTGGTTCCGCTGAACTTCTCTTTTGACTCCGTTGGCTCTCTCCGCCGCCTAGCCCTCCTCATTCTCCTTGGCCGATCGGTACAATCCCATCAAATTACCTCGATTATCCTGCAGCCTTGACGGCGTGCGCGAGAGCCTCTCTCTAATAGACAGGCACACGGACGCTTACTAAAAAAAAGAGAAAACCACGTGACCGTGCACACAGCCAAGCCACACGTTTTACTTTTTGTTACGTTTTGCCGTGTTGCTGTTCCCGACGTGCATCGCACTGCTACGAGTTAACGCGCTTCGTTCTACAGTTTTGTTTCTGCCTCTGACGTGTATTTGTCTCCCCTACCAACACCCCCTCGTCCTCCTGCGTCTCGTGCCAAGGGGTGCTCAACCGTCGGCCAAGTAAACGACGGTAAAAATAAAAAAGCAATTCAGCCACGAAGGAAAGCGTCCGCGAGGTCTCCCTCGTTTACTTCCGCGTGGGAATCGGCCGTGTTGCGGAATTGCATTCGTTGTTTCTCTTTTTCTATCGATGCTCGATCCGTGGTTGCCTTTTGCGCAACATCCCATTCGCCTGTAAGCCGATAAAACCGAGGAGCAACAGGAAAGCCAGGCCAAGGGAGCAAACGAACGAGCTAGAGGAACGAATAATAATCGTACTGGGGCTACGAGACTCAAGGGATACGCCGTTCCCGGTCCAGTCCGTCTGATCCCTTCGTGATCCCTTCGGGGAAGTTCGGGAGTACTCGGCGCGCCCGGAGTGGGGAGCGCCTGTAGGACCGAGTGGGGATCTAAAGGGTCGAGGGGTGGGGTGGACGATTCGTCGGAACTGTCGTGTTCCCTTAGCCGTAACTGTTTGGCTGCACAATAACAAAGTTGAGACTCGCTGAGCCATCCCTGGTTTCTTCGTGTCTCGGCCAGAGAAGCCTTTTATGGATTGTTGTTGTTGTCGCTGCTGCTACTACCCGGTGCCCCTTAGCCTATCGTCATTGGCGGGTTGGCTGTCTTTTAGAAGCGTCGTTACTCTGTCGGCGAAACGTGGCGGGCAGCCAACACTCTGGAGGATTGCAACACGTGGAAAACTACTTGTAATTGTTGCAGCTGAACCTAGGCAATATGCTGCAACAATTCTCCTATAGAGCACAATGCCGCAACGCTTGTTCCGTATAAGCGAGTAAACGTATGATGTTGCTCGCGGAGAAGGGGCTGCCGGGGGAGGGTTTAAGGTGTCCGGGGGGAAACTGCATACGGCGTCTAGCGCGCATGCGCGGTTATTGTGAGTAGATAACGTATATATGCGCGTATACATATGCAATGTTTTCACTGTGAATCTAATGGGAATATTCCCTTTTCCGTTTATAAGCGCGATCGTGATGATTATTGCCGATGACTCATAACGCTTGCGGATTCTTTCGGGTGACGCTCGTAATACAATTGGGTATAATTCGTTGGTCAGTTATAAAAGTGATTTTTTTTTTCTTCACGTCTACTCGCCTTGTACTATTGTCCTTGCGACTGCGAGCACGATTTGTTGGATTGACTTTGATTATTTCGGAGGCTTTTATTCCTTGATGACGGTGCACTCGGTTATCGGTCGATACGGCAATGGTCATTGAGATTAGATTCGATCGATTCAGCCGGGCGCAACCGTCAGCAGCTAGACTGGACGGTCGGGTGTTGTGTTGTTGATATCGAGAAAAGTGATTTCGAATTTATTTTTTGTCATTGGACCTTATCAGAACACGGGGGTCTTCTCGCTCGCTTAATTAGTCAAATTATCCGACCGATGATTGCTTTGGGAACGTTTTTCTTTTTCTTTCTGTAATCACTGGGGCTAGTCGGGACTTTTTTATATGACTTTGGGAACCCGTCAACGGATCTTCTACAGTCTGATCGCGTCGAGAGCGACCGGATGGTCGTTTACTACGCGTTACGATCGATGCGTACGATTTCTAGAATTAAATTCGTAGAGAAACTGGAATTAACGAGTCATACGGAACGCCAGTCATTATCCACAGAGGATTCAATGCTAAGTAAGCAAAGATCGCGCACGTTCATCCTTGATTCCATGGTTCGCCTTTTTCTTTTTCAGTTTAACCTTTTTTCACGTTCGTTCCGCGCGCGTCAGTATTTGCCTCGTAGCTATAATCTTGAATTCGCGGAATCGAGTGACTCTTAAGTTTTTCACGAAGATCGCGTAAACCTACGTGCGGATTCGTAACTTAAGTATGTCGGTCGAGCGGTTCTTCCTGTTGGAGCAGACTTGTAACTTGACGGCATAAAATTTCCAGTAAACGTTTGCTTTCGGTAGGAATAAAAATTTTACACGTGTCTCACTTTAGCCGGTACGCACGTTTTACGTAAAAAGCTACATAAAACTGATGTAGTACCGCGGGAAATACATCGCTCTCTATATACGTATTTTCATATTATCTTTCTCAATTTACTTTCTCTCTTTCTCCCTAAAACACGCTATTACTATCTTGCTCTTTCGTTTTTCATCATTTTCCATCTTAACCTCCTCCCCTTCCCTCCCGCTTCCCTTCGCTTCCTACATTTCTTGGTGATCGAGCCCATGCCAGGAGGCACACATGCGTATCGCGCATACACGTGCAGGCGTCGTAATTATCTTGCTCGCTCAGCGGCGGCGGCGTCGGCGTCGGTCGGCAACCACTCTAACCTATTCTATTACGCGAACGCATGCGGCATGCATCGCTTTCAGCGAGTGAAACCGCAGACTGCTGCTCGACCATTTCACTGTCACTTTTGTAATACCGTTAGCCATTACACTTTTTGCAAGCAGTCATGGCGGCGTTGCGGCATTGGCTTATCAAATATCGTACGCGTAATAATCGCGCTTCGATAATTCATCCGTAATTGGGTTGGGTGGACTTCCTCAATGATACGTGGACTAGATTCATATTTTTTTGACTGCCCGATATAAGCGTTTTTTATGTTTACAAAAAAAATTTTTTTTTATGTGACAGCACGATTTTTTTCGCCGATATGGAAATAAATTTATTGGGTACCCCGTGAAACTTCGATGGGTTCGTGATTTTCCGGGTGTGAAAAAGGAAAAAAAAAGTGAAATGAGAAAGGTCGGTAAGTCTTTAAAAATGTGCGAGAGAGTTTATTTTCTCTCTCTCTCTCTCTGTCTGTGCTTTTCTTAATTGGAGGACACCTCGTGTGCTGTTTGACTGACCTAATTGTCTTCAGTATCTCGTACCGATGTAGCCAAAACACAGTTACGTGTATTCTTTTTAATCTTTGTTTTTTTTTTCCCCCTCTTTCTGAAGCTTCTACGACTTTTTCTATTATACAGCTGATGTCCTACATGTCGCTATTATCGCACTCGGTCAGGATGTCGAGCGGTCAGCTGACTGCTGGCTTCTCCACGAGTTGACACGTCGGGCTGAGCGAACGGCGCGCCGCCACGCGGCTAAATATCGCACTAGGCGCTCGATGATCTACCCACAGTTCACTCGGACTGTAGATGCACCTCCAAGTGCATCTCGTAAATGCATTTCCTTTGGGAAAAACGTTTTGCAGGAAATACTCGTGTTTGTTACATCCGTCTTTTTATATATATATATTATACCGCCCTTATTTCTTACCATTTGGTATTTACCAACCCCCGCCCTTTTCTCTTCTTAAACCTACTCGTACACACCGTCCTGGATATATCCTGTCGTCATTTCCTCTCGACGTCAAATCAATCTTGATCTGCATGCAAATAATAATTACGTACGATTGTAAATTGTATATTTTTTTAATTTTATTTGACAAAGCTTATCATTGTTTATGTTGGAAAACGACCAACGGGAATTCGTCAACGGATGTCACGTTTCGGATGAGCAATGCGGTTTTTAATGTTTTGCAATCGAGAATACAAGCCGGATGCGTTTGTTATCGCTGATTATTTTTATCCGAAATTGTTTTCACGTGATCGCGATTCAACGGCTCCGTCATTCCTTAGATTCACCGATGTTTTCTTAACTTAGAGAATGAAAACGAAAGTTCAACACAGACCCAAGAGTAACTCGCGCGAACCGCAGATTACAAAGTTAGGCGAAAATTGAAAAAAATGATGAAGTCACAAAACGAAATAAAATTACTAATTATTCGTGATACTATTATAAAAATATATTCCCAAACTTCATAGGGGCAACAAGTCTAACGTTAGTCTGTTTTCGATCTGCATTCAAGCAATGCGATTCCACGCTCATATAAAATTATTCCAATTAAATATAAAATTCAATATCAATATTTATCAATTGGTCGATATCGATCTCATACACATCGCTATCAGTCTCTGTTTTTTTTTATAAATTAACAACGATCCAATTCACAATAATAATAATTTGGCGACTAGGCTCCTTTTTTTCTGATTAAAATAAAATATCAATATATTAAAATCCATCTATATCATTTATCAGACTTTTACCTGTATTATCACGAGAAAGCTACGTATATTGCACTTCGTGACAATTCGTTAATCCTCGTGCGTCTTCGGTATTCCCACGCGCTCAACGTGTGTTCCCTGCTATACTTGTCGGTATATCTCGTACGTTCGCAGACTAGGGAAAATGTCAATCGAGCGGCAACCTCGACTGCGTACTATATATATACATATATATCGTTGCAACAGATGAAGGAATTAAATAGGTACGCGACGGAATTGCAACGAAAGCGTCCTCGTACTCTCGCAGCTGCGAAGCTGCATTTGCAAAGCTGCAGTTGCAACGACCCAGAGGCGTGAATGTTTTCCCACGATCAGCAGCCAGCAACACCGACTACGTATCGTGATCTCAGAGCCCAACTATCTCTGTATCGCCCGCGATAGATAACTCGTCTCTACGGAGGCTGCGCGGTGCAACATAATTTCCCACTTATTATTTTTTCCCCAAACAGATACAAGATATTCCAAATAATTTTTCTGAAAAATTATATCCAATCGCGAGCTTCGCCGAAACGCCCACTCGACCTATTGGCGCCTCGGTCGCTCCTTACAGACGCCATGTTTGCATAAAACGGTAATTAAATTTTTTTCTTAATCTCCGCAACTGTCATTGCATCAAAAAATTACTCGCCGATATCATCTTCAGCCTCGCGAATATCGTTACTCCCTTTGACGATCGAACTTTCCTACCGTTACCGGCAGTCGGTATCGTTACTCCATCGAGCCAACCTAACCTCACTTTTTCACCGAGATATTTGACGCGCAGCCGTAAACGCCGTTCGTCTTCGCGTACTGCGAATCCACTACGTAATCCCGAAGAACCTACGGGGGTCTTATGCCGCCTATGCATGTGGCATGTGCAACACGCGTTCTCTCCTCCTAACCTACTAGCGATATCGCGTCTCTATCGTTGCCCGGCATCCGTCCCCTCCCCTCCCCCACGCGCCACCACCCCTACCTCTTCACCCGCCCTCCCCTCGATTCCCGCTCAGCGTGGAATCGTGCATCTGAAAGTATAATTGCCACTGTCATGCGGAGCCTCCACGTCGTACGCCGTTGTCTAATAAGCAACGCAAATTGGTTCCGAGATCGT
This sequence comes from Trachelus tabidus, assembly GCA_030142655.1. Classification (NCBI taxonomy): domain Eukaryota; kingdom Metazoa; phylum Arthropoda; class Insecta; order Hymenoptera; family Cephidae; genus Trachelus; species Trachelus tabidus. The sequence goes on along the minus strand of JARQTI010000519.1, from coordinate 391,551 downwards.
CGTCGCAAGGCGCCCTTGTAACGCGTGATTCGATAATTGCATAACGTTTTACAGCCCGTGAGCATTTTCAAGGTTCCCCCCCGAAGAACGAACACGCACGATTGGTCGAGCCGTCAGTGGTTTCCATGGGGAAAGGGGCTGGATTCGCATAAGAGCCGGAACATTCTTTTTTGATCGTCTAATTTTTTTTTAATTTCTTATTTATCGTTACCGATTGTGTTACCGGGCTGCTGCGATTTTTAATAATAATAATTACGTCGACGAATAAAGAATGCCGTGTCGTCGTTTTCCTTTGGAACTGCAATACGATATTCGAGGGACCCCGTAATCTTTTTTTTTATATGTGTTTGTGTATATATATATAGAACGTTACGCACGGTTGGCTGTTAAAAGTGTAATGTGCAGGCCTTATCTTTTATTTAGTCTAGTGTCGCTGTGCCCTGCCGCCTATGTATGGTACGTGTGTCGGGCTCTGATATCGAGGAACTCGAGACGCGTCCGAACAAGTTCGGTACAGGTCGAGTCGATGCGGAATAGAAGCGAAATACGAAGGCGATGAGGATTTTGCTTTTTTACGTGATTGCTGTGCGACGCTCAGGCGTAATGGAAAATTTTAGGTTAGGTTCACCCACGTGGTCGGACTTCATTGTAGAGGGAACGAGGTCTTCTTACCTTCCCGATCGCGATTCGTCATTGTCGGTAGCTTCGATGATCTTCTACGAAGAATTTTTTTTGAATTCGAAATTTCTTGAATTTTTTTTTTGAAATTCTATGACGGTTCTGACGGGTCTCCTTCCGCCCACCACCCTTCGTCTCTCTTAGTCTACGCCACATTTTCCTCACGCTGTGATTTCATCCACTTGCCGATTAGTCGAAAAATTATTGCCGATCGTCGTTTCTCAGTGGCTATTGGCTGACGTCATTTTTCTTATCTGCCGATCGATCGGTTCCTCAATTGGCGTTTGCATCATCGATCGTTGGTGTTGGGTATGTCGAAATTTTTTTTAATTTTGCAAGGAACTATATTTGGAAAGATGCATTTTTTGGGTTTTGAAGGTGTTTTTTTTTAAATTTTGTTCCAACTTTTTGTTTTGTGCAGATCGATCGGACGCGCTGATAAGCGATAGAATACTGACTCGGAAGACGAGCGTGTATCGGATACGAAGGCGGATCGGAAATCGGACGGTGGTGCAATTCTTTTCTAGGACCGTTGGGAATCGATGAGTGATTACCGATTTAAAGTCTCGGTCGAGAGACCGATTTATCGGTATTTACGGGTATCAGGTCGATTTCAGGATTAATTGACGAGTGACGTTGCCAGACGGTGGGGCTACGTACTTCGCAGTCACGATCTCTTCCAGTTTACTGGAAACTTACGTATTTCGTGTTTTTCTCTCGAGTATATACTTTTTTCTTTGTAAATTTCCACCTCGCTTCCCACGTACGATGTAGCGTATTTTTATGAAACGCGAAAGCTGTCGGGATGATTAGATCGAGGAACGAGATTTTTTATTTTGAAAAAATTTTTTTTACGCGGCTAATCGATAATCATATTTGCGACAATGAACTCTATCTTTGACTCGACCAGGAAAATTCTTCCGAGGCTAAACGCCGAGTTATTTAATGGCAAATAAGGAGAGTCGTGTCGATCGATTAGTTCCACGTGACCATAAGATAATGCCACTCGATTTTGATCGGGGTCAAGTGCCGAAGGTCACCAGTCGATGTGACCGTCGCAAATTGAATTGCAGTTAGAAATTGTCGCGCGCGATTCGAGCAAGGTCCATGGGCATAGATAGCCAGTGGTATTTCCTGTTGTCGGATTTTCGTTGGGAAGAAAGAAAAATTGAATTCTTTTTTTTTTTCATTGACGCAAATCACTTATCAGTCCTCGTACCGATCTATGAGTTTCGTCCGATCAAGAATCTTCGGGCCTAATCGTCAACCGCGTGGACGTAAATGCAATTTACCTAGTTACCGTCGCACACAAAAGTTTCTTACGTTCGGCGCGAGTGACGCTTCCGCGTCGCGCCGAAGGATAATGACGATGCATCCTAGTTCCCAATGACAGAACGAGTGCATCGATATGCAGCGGCTGTACAGAAATACGTGGATTAGAAAATAAAAGCGACAGCCTCAGAGAACGGCAGTGCCGGTAGCAATAATAAAATTTGATCGAGAATTTATTATTATTATTCAAGATCAGGACTCACGCGAAATATCTCCATAACTCATGGAAACTGGATACAGTTTTCTTACGATCGTCACGTGATCTTTATTACCATCATTTCGTACGTCCCTTAGAATGACTGGTGACGAAAAAAGAAATTGAACGCTCTCGATTTACCCGTCGATCTGCCATGACGCATATAAATCAATAATCCTATGTATGACTTTCGATTTCCTGCTGGTTGGTAATAGACATTTATAGTCGTACTACTAATAATACTTACTGTCAACATATTAGGACTTGCAACTTGTCCTATTGCGGGACTCGCACTGGTTGCGCTGTATATATTTTATATGCACACGCAACGTATATATGTATACGGCTGTACTTATTTTTAATCTAGTACCAGTGGGTATTTTACATGCCCGAGGCAGAAACTGGCCGCCATTGCGCGCCTATATTATTTACTATTAGCCTGCAGCTGACGGAAGTGAGAGACTTTAAGGTCAAGCTTGGTCGCAGGTAGCGTAGAGACTGTCGGGGGCAGAGTCAGGCCTGCATCTCAACGCGTTCACGTGGCCTTCGAGAGCTGCTCGTGAAGTCCAGATGGAACGTTATGGCTTTGCCAAACGCGTACATTCTTTTTTTTTTTTTCGACTTGCTTATACTGTATGCGCCTTGTGTGTATATATATGCTCGCGGCCTTATCTACGCAACGTCGTGCGCAGAGGAGCGTTCAGATATGCCGCGTCGCTCGCGCGCACACTGTCGCGTGTTTTGCCTAAGCAATTTATCTAACCGGCACAAACGACCGGGGGAAATATCGAGGTTCGCATAAGGATTGCCCTTGTCGCTTATGGTACTATAAAAATTAATTCTAGGCATACCTTTTCTTTTTTCCTCTGGTTTTTTTCCGTTGGGCCGGCCTCGCTTATACGTTAATTTGAATCGTGACCGTTTGAAATTTGAAAATGTACCGGCGCATGCGCAGACGCTTGCGCCGGTACTCGAGATACCAGTGCGAGTACGTAACTGCGATTCGTGGATTATTTTTAAAATTGGAAGGGACATTGTTCTTTTTTTAAGGTTAGGGTCGGTACAAAGGTGTTCAGAGTATTCACTGGTGGAGGGGTCATAGGTCGGATGTCGTGAACTGGGAAATGATGGTATGCTCTTTGGTATGTGATCTCGTGCCGGGGAGATGTCCGTACTATTGTTGTTATCGAGGCTGAACGTTTGTTGGGGGGGCGCCACAGGTCACCCAGTTGTAAAACCGGTGCTGGTTTTTACCATTAGGTACCAGTGTTGCCTGGCTCAATCCCGAGAAAAGATTTCTTGATTATAGTTCGTACGGCAGCGTGTAATGTGGCGCTACTACCAGCTTGACGAGTTTCTGCAGAGGTGACAAAGTTCCCGTGAGAACCGAGCTTGACGCAAGTGCGCCTTTACGTTGTCGAGTCTCGCTCGCTCTTAGTTTTCGTCGGATTGGCGATCTAAGGGGGGTGAGGGGGGGCGTATCGGGGTGTTTGGTAGCGATTTTTTAATTCGAGTCAAATTGATAGAGTGAACTATCATTTGTGATTTTTTTTTTAAACTGGTGTCAATTCTCACGAGTTGTATGCTCTCTCTTTTTGTTTCAGACAAAGAAGAACAATCCGAACCACATAAAAAGACCGATGAACGCTTTCATGGTCTGGTCCCAGATAGAGCGTAGAAAAATTTGCGAGGTGCAGCCCGACATGCATAACGCCGACATCAGCAAGAGACTCGGTAAGCGCTGGAAGACCCTGGACGAGGCCGAGAAGAGGCCATTCGTGGAGGAGGCCGAGAGACTTCGACAGCTGCACATGTTAGAGTATCCGGATTACAAGTACCGGCCAAAGAAAAAGGTACCGAAACCGACCCCGATGCCGAAGGTCAAGGACGCGAAGAAGCAAAAGAAGTCGAGCGTCGGCAGTGCGACCAGAACGAAGAACGACACCAACAACAACAATCAGACGCCTGTCAAGAGGCTGCAAACCAGTCCCACGACAAATCCTGTCTCGAGGCTTAAGGTCAGGTTAGCCCTCGACAAAAGGACGCCTGATTATACGCCAGTTCCGCCCATTGTCACCGCCAAGGTACCAAGCAGCCCCTCGTGCGACACACCGGACTCGCCCGAGTCCGCCAGCTTCTACGAGGACAACTTCATCGACTGCAGTCGGTTTCCGATGAAGATCAAACAGGAGGTAGAGCACGATTACAAACCGGAATTCACGAACGAACGGCGTCTTGGCTCGGTCAGGCCGTTCTCCAAGATGGACGCCATCGACGCCATGGAGAGTCTCGAGGGAAAGACTTTTCAGCGAACGTCTACCCCGTGTCTTGATCCTGCCTTCGCTATCAAAGAGGAACCCATGGAGACGGCTTCGACCACCACGATCGCCGTTGGCAACATTGCCCTCAATACGGTCAGCAGCAGTGGCTGCAGTCCTGCCAACACTACCAGAACTGCCAGTGTCAAAATGGAGGAGACGGCCAATCCAAGTCTCGCCGATCTTGACTCCCTCACGGATCTTCTTCAGATCCAACCTTCCGACTTCAAGCTCGACCTCGACATGGACACCATCACCAAGGACCTGGAGTCATTCGAGACGACGAGCTCCAGCAGTGGTTCCCACTTTGATTTTTGTGCGACGCCAGACGTCTCCGACATGCTGTCCAACATTGGCGTCAGCAGCGAATGGATCAGCTATTGAGCTTCCGATCTTCGATGAAGACGACGCGATGCTTGTCGTTCTTGTTTATTGTTCGGACGTCGACGTCGACCTCATCCTTGTGCTGCGGGCTCAGTGAGCCCTCGGGCGGACGTCAGGCACAGAGGATGTCTCTACTTATAGACGCTCATTCGCAATGAGTACGTCTCTGCGTGTATTTTTGGAAATGGAAAAAAAAAAGTTCCGTGGAGCCAATTTCGATGACGATGACAGTTACGAAGTTGATCGATCCTTGGTGTATGCGATGCTCCTGACATCTTGCGGCAGAATTGTGCGGACAGGTTGTGGTGTTACTTTACAAAGTACCATGTAAACTTTCGCTTTTTTTTGACATTGCCAGCGAGCTCATGATCGCTACGATTTTTTTTCTTTTCTTTGTCACTATTTAGTTCAATTTCTTATTGGCGTGTGGTAATCGCTTCGTTGACAGTTTGATGACACGTTTTCGGAACCGTCATTGATTTCTTATTTTTTTGTTTTTAACTTTTTTTTTGTTATCATTAAACCGAAGGCAGATGCGCGCAGGTATCCTGTGTATGTGCATATATTTAAGAGACTTCCTTCCGTCTTGACATGAATTATTTAAACGGACTCAAGGGAGTGAGGAACAAGAAAAGGAAAAGGAAAAAAAAAGAAACGCTCTGATTTAAAGGGACACTTCGTTCCCATGCTCAAGGGTGGAAAGGCGTGTCTTGTGGCGTCGACGTCGGCCGGAAATGGGTCCAAGGGACCCAGCTGTTTCCCGTTCGCACTCTATTTAATACCTAAACGACAGTCCTTCGCTTTTTTTACTGTACTGTACTTGTCTAAGATCGAAGCTAGCTGAGGTTAGGTGCGATCGGGTCAGCTGATCTCCAGCTGACTGCGTCGTCGCCCATTTCGTAAGCGTCTGCCGTCCCGTTTTTTTTTTTTGTATATTTTGTCGGGAATTCGGGAAGTTTCTTTTTTTTTTCTTCTTCTCTTTCTATTTTCTTTTACGTCAGCCTGTCGCGCTGACGCATAGCACAGAGTCAAATTGTGATCATACAGAGCCAAGCGATGGGGTAAAAGAAGAGAGAGATAGAAAGAAAGATAAGGCGTAAGATCTAAAGATAAAGTATAGCTGCAGAGTGATAGGAGGAGGTTATACATTTTTTTTATCCCAAACTATGATAGTCGTACGCGTAAACGAACTCATCTTCAAATTAAAAAAAAAATATTAATGGTATATGAATATTTAGTTTTCGTTAATTATTATTTTTTTCTGTTTCTTTTTTAATACTTCGATATTCGTTTTTACGATTTCGCCCTTTCTTTCATCTTGATCTTAAACTTCTTTCGCTCCGTCCTTCGGTTAACGAAGATGAACTGCCCCATTGCGAAAAAAGAAATTGCGCAAGACGCGAATTTCGCACGGGCAGGCATGTCGACGGGAAAGTTGCATTTTGCGAAAGGGCTGTACAATATTTGTATCCACATGCTAATTTGAAAGAGAGCGAGAGAGAGAGAGAGAGCGAGAGAGAGAGAGAGAGAGAGAGAGAGAGAGAGAGAGAGAGAGAAAAGCATATGTACGAGTAACTGTTTTTGTATATGTATTGTAGTATAATAGCCTGTAAGATTTTTGTACGGAAGTCAGGGTGCATTGGTGACGCATGGCAGTAATACGAGCAGAGGTGGCGCCGCAGTTTGACGAAATCATGCAACTTAGATTCGGCCTTAGACATCAATGGCCATTGGGTTCTTTTAACAATTGAGATATCCGGCCATTAAACGATGGTGCATCGTTCTTTTTTCTTCTCGTTAAACTTAAAATTTCCTTTTACTTTATCTCGTCCATATATTTTCTCAACACTGTCGACATGATTTCTTTTAAGGCGCGCCACTGCCGATCGTGGGCACTGCGCATGCGCGCCACGCGCCATGACAGTTTTTGTTGTGTATATCGTAGATACATATTTAGTAATATATAACTCTTGTAGCATACCGCAGAGGTTAGAAAGCAATCTTACGTTATAAGACGAGAAATAACATAACGACGATGATGATGATGATGACGTACGATGAGTGTTTTTCTTGTTCGAGAGGGATCTGTTCGGGTACTGTACCGGCGACTGTGCTGCCGCCTAGCGTAACATTTTGACACTTCGTTATGAACTTTCAAAGAAAAAAAAAATAGAGAAAATCAAGGGAAAAAAGAAGACGAAAAGAACGATTAAAACAGAGCATTTAAGACTTCTCGGGGAATAATTAATTAAGGGACCTCTCGGTGTCCGTTATGGTTGACGAACACTGCCGTTTCTATGTTTCGCGACGATTTCGCCAATAACATTAAAAAAGAAAAAGAAAAAAAGAAACAAACTAATCTAACTAGTCCCCGTCCACGTGGATCATATATATATTTTTTTTAATTAGTCACACTCGATAATTTAATTCGACGTGTCTTTTAAGTGTCTTTGGATCATACGCGCGGCCCACAACCAGCTATCTCTCGGACATTCTTCGGCGGTCCCTTCGGCTTTAAGTCATATATATATATATATATATACACACACACACACATGCTACTCGCGAGTATAACAAAGGTGACTCACCGCCATTGAGATAAATGATCAGTGCGCATGCGCCCGCACTCGCGCATGCGCATGCGCAAACCGTCGAAACATGGACACTCGTATAAGAGACACACAGAGCATAAAACACAAGGTAAACTAACGTGTGTATATTTAAAGAAAAAAAGAAAAGAGCGTAATACTAGTAAAAGGTAAGGACGATAAGAGGTAAATAAAATAATAATAATAATAACAACAACAACAACATATTATCCATACGGAATAGTGCGACGAAATATCTTAACTATATAAATATACCTATGACTATATTAAAGAGCGAACATAAAAATGGCACACAACCCTTTTTATATGGCAAGATCGCTATTTAAAGAAGAAAAAAAGATTGCGTGCATTAATAATAATCGCAACGCAGACACACACTCTCACACGCAACACAAAACTCGTGCGCACATACGCACTTGATACACACATGAAAGTTACACAATCACACACGCGAACGTCTGATTAACGCGAATTTTGGGTTCGTAAATTCGGGCCCAAAATTTAGCGATTAATACGAACTATTATCAAACATTGATCTCATGTTCTTTACATTTATTTTGTATTAATTAATTATTATTATTATCGATTTAATACTAATACCAGCAATCCCACTACCATTCTTTATTTTCTAAGGTACCTTTCTCTCTTTTTTTTTGTATCTCGTTTTTTTTTCGTTTGTACTACTTACATCATCGTCGGGATGTAGAGCTTGGATTGGAGAGTTGGGGCGGGGGGGGGGGGCGTGGCTGCCCTTGAAGAAAAGTGACGAGTGTCTGACGGTGGTAGAGGAGGAATTGGGGGGAGGTGGGAGGGTTGAAAAATATTTCTTTCCAATACTCGACTAATTGCAATGACATTTTTTTTATCATTTGGGCGCGGTAGTTTTTCTTTTTATCTTCTTTATGCCATTTCATGATTTTCCACGATCGGACGTGGTTTTATTCTTTTTTCTTTTCATTTCGAAATAATATCAGATTTTCTTTCTCGTAGCGAAAGACGATCAGACGAAGCATGAATGACGAATGATAAATATCCCACTTCATGATTTTATTCTCTTTTTTCATTTTTTGGAAATTCCCTGTACCAGTATTAGGCATCGAACGTGCTAAAGTAGAATAGCCAAGTGTCCCATCTGTTCGCTGTCGTGCATCCGAATGTTACGATCTCTTTTTTTTTATGGCTGATAACCGACCGATACACTGTAAACAATAAAAACAACAATCACAGCAACAACAATCAATAACAATAACAACGCTAATTAACGATCACGACGAGAGGACAAGTCACTCTTCACAATGGGGTTTTTTGTTCTTCGGCAAATCAACTTTTAATGTCAGGGAGCTTTTTTACGGCTGCGTAAACGAGAATGAAAAAAATAATAATAATAAAAAAAGGTAATGGAAAATATAAATAGTGCCTATCACACTCCGGTCTTTGAGGATGGATAACTTTGTACAAAATTGAATACAGGGCCAACAAACAAAGTAATGTTAGACAAGTCTATTTACACAAATAAAAAAAAATGAAGGGTGGTGACAATGATTACGGGGGGGGGGCAGGGGGGGCTTTGCGAGAGAATACAAATACAACCGAACAATCATGTTTTACTATGAATGGGAAATAAGCTTTTCGTGATTAACACTAGAGGGGGAGGGGGGGGTTAATTATCCAACAACAGGGGTTCATCGGGACTTTTGGAGGCTGGAGGAAGTAAAAGCGAGCAAAAAAGACAGAGTGAAAGAGAAATGAAAAAAAAATATAAAAAAGAAATCTATAACAAACTAATAGAAGGGGAAAAAAAAACTTTACAAATACAGGCTGTGAATAACTCTGGAAAAATCGGACAAAGTTTGATATGACGTTGACGAAGTAGTAGCAATAGAAGAGAGAGGGGGTAGAACGGACTTCATAGGGGGCGCAGGGGGGGTTGGGTGAGTGAAAAAATTAAAATCCAATGAAAAAACGATCTACTCGCGATTGGTATATGATTTGAAGTTGGGGGTCGTGGGGGAATCAGGTAAGGGTAGCTTTCTTGAATGGCCTTCGAGATTGCTTAAAGAAAAAGATAAATTGACTATTCATACGGAACCGTCGCACAAGCTGTTCATATGGAAATCTATGCAACAACAAGAAAGCACACTCTCGACCGGGCAAAAGCGCGAAAGTTTAATACAAATTTAATAATAATAATTAATTAAAGAAAAATAAAATAAAAGAAATACTGCCACTTTGTAACCTTATACGAGGTAAATAGCGTGTACTGTAGGTACTGTTTTCGCTGTTAGGGCCGTGACGGAGGGATAGAAAGAAAACGAAAATAATAATAATAATAATAATAACCAACACGTAAGCGAACACATATCACTATCATTAATTTCCTTTTTGTCTTATGGTCATCATCTTTGCGATTTTCTTGTAAATTTTTTTTTACTTTGCCAATTTTCTTTTCCATATTTTTCTTCTCTTTCCATTCTCGTTTCTTCTGCCTATTTTTTCCCCTGTTTTTCTTCTGGCGGGGTGGGGGGGGGGTTTGCTTTTGGGCGCACGTGCGCACCTAGCGTTACGTGTAAATTTTTTTCGCGGATATTCAAATGCCAAATAACGTTTGATGGGAACGGCCAGTAGTTTGTATGTTTCGCGTATGTCAGATGCACGTTTTATACGCTATTTTATGGGGGGGGGGGGTCGTGACACTGGTGGCAGTGATATTTTGAAAATCTGGGGTGGTACGGAATTACGCGATAACACGATCTATCGGATTTTGATAAATTGATCGCAATGTGTTTTTCGTCGATTAGAATTTTGCGATCGAGAAATAAAAATTTTGATTGGCAGCACGGAAATTTGACCGTGGATTTCGGTAAAATTTAACTCGCGAGAACGGCGCATAACTATGTGTATCTTATATGAATCTACGTTGATAATCGAAAGGGAAAACTCATATATTCCGTCGACGGAATCTTTTGCATACGCGTGTGAGCGAGAAAATTTGGAAAAAGCAAAAATAATAATTAAAAAAAATAAAACGTAAAACTCTCATTTATTTGTAGCTTACTTGTCTTTGTGAAAGTCGTTATTTGCGCGAACTTGTGATTTTGGATGGTAAAACGAATAAAAAATAAAAAAAGTAATAAGATAATAAGTTATCGATAGCTGGATATAGTACTCGTAATTACACGTAAAGGAACGAATAATTAAGAGATAAACGGAATCGTAAGAAAAAGGGGGGGAAGAAAAGAAGTAATGATAACGACATTCGTGTAAAGGTTTTTGCGATAGCATTTATTAACGAACACTGAGAAGAGTGCAACAAGTTTTACTTACGACTAAAAAGAAAAAAAAAATACGGAAGGCAAATCGAAACTTGGGGAAAAAAATTACAAAAAAAAAGGGAATGAAAAAAAAGTGAATTGAATGTTACAAAGTATATAAAAATAGAAGCTATTAACAAATTGAAAGTATGGCGAGCGTAACGTTCGATCAATAGGATCAGGATCAATTGATCTCATCGCAGTGCTTCCTTTCGTAAAAAAAATCAAAATTCGAAGAAAAAAAAGTCATTGCAACGTCAAATATAAAAATGGACAAAAAAGGCAGTGACGATAAAAAAAATCCTTTGTCTCACCGGTCAAAAAAAGCGACACCCCTCTTGGTCGCGATTGTGACCCCCCCCCCCCTCGCCCCCACCCACCCACCCACCCACCCACTGATCCTTTTCTTGCGCAACACACGCCATACTTTCTATTATGATTAGTGACTCGTGGCAAAGTGTTTTCCGTTCGAGCGCATTGATTTTCGCGCCAATCGAAAAGCGTGACGACAAAAAAATTTCGAAAAAAAATTTTATCCAATCGAAAATGCTCAAATAATACGCCTGTTGCATTAAACGCGACGCGACAGTCGTCGATTCGACACGTGACCGGTACACACTTGGCCACGAGTCATTTACTAATGTTACAATTAGGATTTTCCAATTTTTAACGCATAAGATTGATTGATAAAAACAAATATATATATACATATATATATATAAAAGCAGATAGATGTGTAGTAGTTTTTAACAAATTTTTTAGCATGTATATATGTCCAATTGAAACGAGAAAAAATGAATGACGTATTGAGGAGAAGGATGATGATGATGATGATGATGATGATGCAGAGTAGAAGTAGAAGGAGAAATAAAAAGTCGTATTTTTTACGAGATGATATTTTTCAAACTTTTGGTTTCCATTTTTACGTGAGCAACAACAATAACAAAAAAAAAGAATAACAGCAACCTTTACGTATTACGTCATCGATTGCCTTTTGGTGTACGTTATTAAGCGCAGGCTGTCTCTCGAGCGGCATAACTTGATAATATTAACAATAATAATGATACTTGTAATAATGATAATAATAACGGCAACAATAATAACAGTGCGTACAAAACAAAAATCGTACGCACTTTTATTCGTATCCGAACAAAAAACTACACAGACACACACACATACACGCACAAAGAAATTTGTATTATGAGTGACGGAAGAAAAAAAATGGTGACAAAAAATATGATACACAAAATACATTTTTTTTTGTCGACTTCACGATGATGCACGAAGCCAGTATTCGTGAATCGTCGTTCACATAAATTCTACGAAGAAACAATAGCTGATAATTCGAACCACGTGTTATCAGGGTATACGTATATTTGCTGATTGTAATGTTATGTATGCGACGCGGGAAAATGCCAAACCGGAAACAAAAGGAAATGGCAAGTTAATTAAGCTAGTCTGTTGATTCGCGATAAAGTCCCGTAAGACACACAGCGTGGCATTGGTTTTGAAAAAATCATTTAACAAACTAATCGAATTCCAATTTCTATACGTCTCTCCAAGTTTTCTATTGCTCATGATCGTAATTCGTATTCGAGGCAAGTGGGGGGGGATGCGCGGACTGTGCTGCGCAGTGGATCTTTGGGACTGAACTCGTGTAAGGAAAGGTATAATTTTAATCGAGAGAACAAAATGAAGCTGTTTAATTTTTTTTTTCTTCCTCGATAAGCAATAGCTGTAACGAAGTACACCAAAGTGCAATGTTCTTTTATTCTGCAATAATGTAAAATTGCCAAAACCGTTTTAAGTGGAGGATGGAGAAATACGTATGAACGAAGGAAGGGGGAAGGGGGAGGGGGGAACAAAAATTAAAGATGGAACACCCATTCAGGTTCGAGATCTATTTTTCACGAGAGAGTCGATATTTAAAGATAAAAATTCCACAAAAGAACAAAAAAAGATAAATAGGTGCCGGGAATAAGAGAATGAAAAAAAAAAAATAGAACACCAGGGGACGACTAAACTTAGCAATATTTTTACATGATGAAAGAGTCAACTTTGTAAAATGTCTGTTATTATCATTATTACTATCATCGTTCTTGCTTATCTTTCGTAATTGATAGGAAGAGAGTCTATTATCGTTTTTACAATTTTTCAGTTTTTTTTCTTTCTGTCTTTTTTTTCCCTCTAAGGTCTATTCCTTGTCCTTTTGTTTTTTTCCTCGCTACCCTCCCCCCTCCCCACCCCTCATGGCCCAGTTACATTCTTCTCCGATCACTCATACTCGATCCTTTCTTTTTTCTTTTAGATCTTTGTATCTTGTCCTTTATTAACGATTCCTTGTTTATCCGCTTATCGTACTCTGTATCAAAGTTTTGGTACTATCTTTTATCGTCGCCATTTTTCTGTTTGCCTTCCATTTTTTTTTCTTCCGAGATCATAAAGGCTTGCCGATTTCTTCGTAGCCGAGAGTTGTGCTTGCTGGGATACGAAGGAATCTTTTTTTTTTCTTTTATCATCGAATATCATGGAAATAGGGGAGTGAGAAAGGATATCCAGTTAAAAGATAAAGATATACGTTCTTTAAGTTATCCAACCTTCTAGTTTCGTAAAATTACACAAGTACTACCTATATACATAATAAGTGAGAAAGGATGAGGAGGAGAAGGGAGGAGGCGGAGGAGAAGGAAGTTACGCTAGCAAACTAACTTTAAAGACACAACTGTACATTTTGTATTTAGTCCCCCTTGTTTATAATACTTATTATCTTGTTATTAAGTATCCGATTTATATCATTTTTTATCGAAATTATTAAAAAATAATTTAAAAATAACCGATCGTCTTGTCTCTTGGTTTAATTATTTAATACCGTCAAACTGCCCGATCCTTTACCTTTGCCAATTACAATAGAGTGTGTACGGGGATACCCAAAATCCTTGGGACACCCTGTATATCTAGTATCTAGTTACTACGGATACAAAGAAATATATGTACGATGCAATTTGCAGGTATGTTATTATTACTTTGAAAAAAAAATGAAGGTAGTTTTTCGAAAAATTACTTAAGGCTCAGTAGAAGAAAATTGATATGAGAGTTTTTAAAAGTGCGTTCGATTAACTCAGTGAGCCTGCTTGTGATTATTGCTTGCTTTATTCAATATATTACAGTACTGTTCACATATGATTACATAATCGATACAGTTATTGAATTCGATCCAATCGATCATAATAATAATGAACCCACGAGATCAGTCTCGTATAAAAATACGTACGAACGTGGCAAAAAGAATCCGAAGCGTAATTAAGCTCGAGCGTCGCGACGCCTCGCGTCTTGATTCATGAAGATTAGGAACTCCCCCGACTATTCTCACACGGTCACGCGTAAACGATAATGCGCAGTAGGTAGCTATTAATAACGTAGCTATTACACGGAGGCAGCGATGTCGTAGGAAAGAAGCACGTCGGATCAGCCCGGTAAGCGTCTCGACGCTTGGCGTCGATCAGTAAAAGTCGATTGAAGTAAGAATAAGCAAATACATAAAATAAAAAATGAAAACTAGGTATTAGCCGAGGAAAAAAAAGTATTTAAAATCCGAAAATGACAGTCACCGTCAAAAATCTATATGTAATACCTGTTATATCAGTCCGCTCTAAATATTTCTATGAGACTGACTGTACTCTTATGAATTTTGTACGAATCAATGCGATTCAATGATTTACATCTTTTTTTCCATATTCCCACGTAACGCGTCGGGACGCCGACGCTTTTGCTTTTATCGTGTGTCAGGTATATCGCATCGCGGTTGGGGTATAGCTTTATCATGAGAGAGAGAGAGAGAGGGCAAAAAAGAAATGAATGAAATAGAAAAAATAACGATGCATTATTTATCATCTTTGCTGTAGACTACGCACAGACGGACTTAATCGTAATCGGAATATGTATTGCGTCGGGTACAGTCGGAAGAGTGAATAAATTATGCGTGGAATAATTGATTCGTTAAAAAGTCTATTTCAACGATCGTGCGCATGCGCGTGGTACTCTTGCTTGTAGATCAATTCGACGAGTAGGAAATGAAAATTGGATTAAAATTTTTTTAAACCTGTACCCAATCTGAGGATCAGCTGTTTATTTCTCTCGATTGTCAATGACGCTGGGTTATCGTTCACTAAATTGCCAGCGTGAAAAATCGCTGGCGGTAGCAAAGTGAAAACATGAAAGAAGAGGACGCGAGTACAGGCCGACGAGAGAGAATGAGAGAGAAGGTGTGCTGGGTACGCGAGAAATTTTATCTTTTGGCCGATTGTGATTATTTGAAGCGGCCTTGCGTCATCCGCAAGGAGTGCGAGTGTTGATTACGCTAAAATAACTGACCTTCCTTAAGTTTCGAGAAGTCTGCGTATATACCGTATTACTGCGCATGCGCGCGATTAGATTCAACGGCCCTGATATTTCGTCGATGCTATCGGAAGCCGCTTTTATTTTTCCATGGGAATTCTTAACGCTGGTTATTATTGTTATTGAAAAAATATTTTTTTACAATATTCTCCTACGACGTCACATGACAAATACGACGCAACACGTTTTCGCCAAACATCGCGAATTCTTAATCGACCTCTCTTACCTCAACGACGCGAACCAGCGCCGCCACGCGGGCACCGCCTGTGTTTATACGTACAAACAGAAGGCAAATATTTTCAAAGTGCGATTTCAGCTTTCTACTTGCAATGATTGAAAATAACACGAGCGCACTTGTGTTTGCCTTTAGTTCCCCGTATGATATACGGGAATATTTTTTTATTTTTTTTACACGAAAAGGAATGCCACTCGCCATTGAACGTCATTGCGATAGAACCAGCTGTGCATCACTTTATATTTATCTTCAAGACTTTTCTACGTATTCGAAAACGAAAGAAATCACATCGAAGCTCGATCTAATATTAATTTTCAAAATTTGTCTCTCAAACTTACTTCGCTCAAAATCAAGCTATCGCGCGTAATTATTTAAACGGTCACGCGTCACGGTCAACAGTGTCGTCCCTATGGCACGTAAAGGCGCATTTTCATATTGCCACGTGTGCCGTGAAAAAGGCGCGTGTGCAATAGTACACGATGCATCTTCATAAATACGAATGCCAACAGCATCACGTACCGCACTATATTTTCTCTAGTTCTAAATTTACCCAAAAAACTTCTGGACCTTGGTTCAAACAGCATTAGATAGTTTATGCCATAAAGATAGAGCGTTTCGTTCGAAGATCGACGGTGCTGCCACCGATGGCACGTGGACGATAATGATATTAAAAAATAATCCGTACAAAATAACACGGGTAAAAGTACGGAGTTAGGGCGATATTAAAAAAGGAAAGAGAAGCATAAACACTCTCCATTAATTTAATCCTCGACTCTAGGCATACTAATTGGTCGCGCATACGTCTCACGTATCGCGACCGTATCTACTCGAGATATCCGATTGACGTGTCGTTTAATAAATAACAACAACAAACACCTCGATTTCTCGCTTAATATTGTCTTTTTGAGAATCCACCAGGTACGTTTCATATCCGAGAGAATTAATACGAAGCGTACAATTAAATAGAACAAGCCACGTGCGACCTCAGCATACTATGTATACGCGCGTACAATTAATTTGACGTGTTCATAAACGACGCGCATGCGCACTAGAAGTTATACGCATAAACGCGATGCGCGTCAAAAGCGGAGCCGCCGCCGAGGCGTTTTGCAGTAAAATAATCGCTCAAGGTCCGCGGTGGCGTTGCACTCGGTCGTCCAGGGCTGCCAACAACCGCACTGTTTACATCGCATACAAACAGGCGCCCCACCGATACACGTATGCGCATTGACGACGAAGTTGAAGAGAGAGTAAGTATATAAAAAAGAGAGAAAAGTCAAAGGAGAAAGAGAGAGAGAGAGAGAGAGAGAGAGAGAGAGAGAGAGAGAGAGAGAGAGACCTGCTGTTGTGGATCTTCGAAGCGCTCAGCTTTAATGTTAAACATCGTGCGGATAACCTAGGCCGCGTCAGCATCTCAACCGTGAAAAGTCCTTGATACGCTCGTAGACTCGTTGCTCCGAGAAAAGCGGTACTGCTTGAGAGAGTAGAGTGGAGAGAGAAGAAAAAGAAGAGACTTTCCACCATATCTTTTCGATCTCCAAAAATGTTGAGTGGTGGTTAAAAAAAATTTTCAAATTTTTTTGGAATTTTTTTTGAACCTATCTTTCTTTCTTGACTACTGTTTTTCATCTTCTTTCTTTTCTCTACCACATATCTGCCTGGCGTATGTCTTCAATTAGCTGCCAGGCATCGCTGACTACAACGTTGTGTCCCTTTAACAACCTGAATATAGTTGCGTATACGTATAGGCTTGATTCTCGCTACGTTATACGCGTCTATTTGCTGCGCGTTACTCGTAAGTATTTATAGTAATTAGTCCTACGGTATAATGGCGTGTGTCTACGTATACGAGTTATGCGTCGTTAAAGTATCTGTAATATATATATATTCGTGATGCAGCGACATTCTCTCAGAATTCAGGACCCAGATTGATTCACGTGTAAATCGTTAGTCCGTCGCCATTTGTAGACGCGTACTAAATTATCGAAAAAGGTGCGCGCGCACACTTGGTATACAGTGTTCTCAAATCTGGCAAGAAACTACCAACTCGTCACGTATAACGTACGGTCGTAATTGACTTGGGTGAAGTAGGGTTAGGTTGGTAAGTAGGTAGCTAGGTAACTATGCAAGCAGGTAGTCAAGCACGTGTTTAAATATCCATATACCAGTCATACGTGAAGATGCTGTATCATTACACGTTACCTATGACGTATGCGATCCGTAACATAAATATGTTAAAAATTATATACCCTGTGTTCGTTTTCGATGCATTTCATCGACTTGGTCAAAAAGTTGCACTTTTTTTTTCTAAGACGTATATCCCATACATTAAAAAAAACCGCAATTACTTCCTGGCAAATGCAATATTTTGCCAAAAAGATATTCTAATTCACAATTTTATCCCGTACTTTTTTTTTATATAGGGTGACATCAGGGGAAGGTATGCCGCGTAGGGAGCGAAATACTCGTCGAGGTGATCCCCATTGGAGTTACCAAGCACAATTTCGTGTTTGGCACGTGCATTCTACTGGTATGCATTGATATGCATATATATATTTATATATAGAATCGGTCTGTATACAAGTATGCGCATAGCGCAAAGCTCGCTGCCCTCGAACGATTTGCATGCCGAACTGCCATTAAACCCGTTGCGCCTTGTCGGCCGATTTTTACTTGAATATTTTTAGTCTTTCGTCCTTCGTCTTTTCACGGGGTTCAAGGTCTCTCTTATTGGCGAGTTACGATCAGCCGGTGCGCGCGCAACTTTTCGTTCCAATTTGCCGTTGCGTCATCGATACGTGTGTATGCATACACGTGTCGTAGATTATTGTCCGGATTTGATTGGCTAATAAAGAAAAATTAATCACGAGACTGAAAATGAAAATTTTCGATGGATTGGTATCTCTCGTTATCTGTAGTGAAAAAAAATGAAGGTCACAATTTTTTTAGCTTTAATGGGAATACGTGGAAAATTATAGTTGGAGGAAAATTTATATATAGTTCTTTCGATATATGCATTTCTTGCAATTTTCGTCATCACCGTGTGCATATGTACTGTACTTGCATACCTTCTCAATACGTGCGACGGCCATGTTGGCCGAGAATAGAATTCGCAAAAATGTCAAGTTTAACCTAAAAGTGTTGACGACCTCGCGGACTCGGGCTATTGCCGCCTTCCGGCGACGTTAACGTACGATCAGTTTCGCGGACGAAAAGGACGCCCGAGATCATCGCACGGGACCCGTGCACTCGGATTCCGTATAGACGTTCCCTTGGCCGTCGCGGCGCTGTTTACGATCAGAACGATCGAAGGCCCCGCCCACGTATCTCGCGGCCGGACAAGGCTTCGCGAAAAACAAATTAGCGATCTTGGGATTCCGGGGAAAAAAAAAGAACGTCAAGGACCGGCGTCGCCGGATAACCAGGCGTCGCGTCTAATGGACCTTCTTAAAGAATTGCGAGCGTCTTTAGCTAACGTTACGAACCAAGTGGCGTATAAGTGCGTTAAATATGTATATATATGTGAATGGGTCAATATACAGTGTAAGTGCCAAATCAACATTATCTTTCAGTGTGTATATATACGTGTATATAACTTACGTACCGACGTCGTCGTCGATGGTCGTCGTCCTCGACGCTGTACAGTCCCATACAGTCATCTTTCATGAATATATATATATATATTTACCGTGCCGACGCTTGCCTATAGGAACGTACACAGACGCTACTGTACATAGGTATTATATCGTACACTTGACAGGCAGCGTCGTTGCGGGAGGTCAGGCATGATAGCTTTTTATAGGACCGGCTCCGGCGCTCTTCGCTTCTGTCAGGAGCGTCGCGTCGGCGGTACGTCCACTGGTTGCACTGATTCGACGCTTCCTGTTTGATTTTTTTTTTAATACTTTTACAGCATGTCATTTCGAAAATGTGCCCGGTGAAATTTTATCGGATACTTTCACCTGTACCAATTTCGTATACGCATAATTGCGTTATGGATGAATCCGAGTATGCGGTAATAAAATAAAGACTTGGGTCGTGCAAAATATGGTAAAATTGATATTTCGCAAATTTTAATTTGCTATTCGCCACGGTCTATACGTTATCTTGTCCTTGCCCGGTTCAAGATCGTACAGTCACGCGTAGGTTGGGTTACACGGATGAAATATACGGAGAGAAAATACTTTCGAATTATTTTAATACGCTTGGTTGCATCATTGGTTTTGGGATTGAAATTTTTTTTTCTTTTTTTTTTTATAAGCTACATGCATTACGATAGTCTGACGTAACGGGTGAATTTTTATTTTGATATATCAATGTCGATTGGGTTTTTTTTATTTTTTTTTGTAATTCTATTTTTTATCGGGTATCCACTGTAAGGTTCGGTGCGATATGGAGTAATTTTTTTTTCGAAATTCTACGGACGCATTCAAAATATTGACAGCTGGTTCTCACGCGTAGCGCGTGGACGTTGCGCGGGTCAGTTCTCCGACACCCACATTCGCTCGGGCAAACGAAGGAACGAAGAAGCGAGGTTCAAGTTAGTGCTTCCTCGGCGGTTTACGGCCATGCTGGGCCTTCAACCTTATTTTTATAGACTGTCGGACGACGCCGTGAGAAGCGAGAGTACTTGGCTACGTTCACACCGATTATTCTTTCTTTCGTTCCTTCGGTTTCGAGCGAATCGGATTTACGAACGCGCGTCGCCTTACGTCGATTGCGAAGTTAGGAGTGCGACGGTGGCGCCAGTGGTTGGCTCGTCCGATCGACGGAAATCGGAACTAAAAGTAAACTTTCAAACCCGTGTTTAACAATCTTTCTTTCAAAACCACTTTATTCAAAGCAGGTTTACAAGTAAAATAGTTTAAAGTGACAAATGGCAAATTGCCAAGTCCGTAGCGAAATATACTATCGTCAATGTTTATTTTTTTGTCAAAGCTAATACCTGGCAGATCGACGTAAACCCAGTGTGAAATCGTAAAACCAAAGAGTATTCGACGTTGTATCGATTTTAACGACAAATTCTTTGGAATATTTCGGCGGGATATTTGAATTGCGTTTGCAGTCGGAATATGAAAAAGTATATTGTACCCACTCGGGAAAGATTTTACGTTTTTATCAGCCTTATGGAATTGTTGGTAACTTCTGTATGAATTTATTACACGTGACTTTCATGTCGCGTCGAATTTAATATTTACGTACAATTGAACACAACGGCACTTGAGCGACACTTGTAAATCGCTAAACGAACTCAGGGCACCTTGTCTAGCTGCACGAAACTTGTGCTCGTGTGTTTGCAAGATATTAACACACATGACACATACCTAACACGGCCTGGGTATACTACGCAATAAGTATATTGGCTTGTGTATGATGTTTAAATTCAAAATAGATTTTCATCTATTAATATAAATATAAATATATATATATATATATTAATACAGAATGACGCCCAATTCAATTTTTCAGTCTCCACAGATGTCTCCTGATTTACGGTTGCCGGTGTGAACTCGGCCTAACGTAACTGAAGTTGGCCATAGTCTCGTGGCCACGTTCAGTGCGAAGTTAACAACAAGACCAGTCTCGAATGACCTCAGCCCACCCCCACCACAATCGTCACCAGACCCTGCACTCTTCAAATCACCTGAAACTGCCAACGGAAGAGGAGAGGAAGAGAAGAAATAAAAAAATACGCAAATTCATTTGGTTATGGCTTTTTATTGGCAACCTCGAGACAAACTTGTCTCGTTCTGGTCCAGCGATCGATCCTTGTATAAACGGGTCACGCTGGCTGCCACTCACTTCACTTTTCCGCCTAATAGTTGGCAATGCTCATTCGTCTGCAACACGAAATGCACTTTCTGCATATAATAAAATGCATAAAACAATAGAAGCAAATTGCGACGCAAGAAAATTATTGTAATTGAATATCGAATCGATGGCAGATTGGATATTTATTTTTTCGAATTTTTATTTTTCCCCTTCAAGTTGGTAGTACTCATTGGTCTTGAAACAACAGGTATTTTTCTTGCATGATAAAAGTACGCGGTGCGACGTGAATAGCGATTGTTATTGGGAATTGGATAAATATAAAACTTTTGACCTTACCTTTGTTTTTTCAAAATTTTTTTATCCCGCACACTGCACTGATAATAGCGAAGAATGTGAAATTCTTAATTTTATTACTGCTTTCCTTCGAGCACTCTTTTCTTTCGTTAACATTTTTTACTGGTAGATCTTCCTTTTCTTTTTGTTTTTTTTATTCGCCAGTACAACAGCACTTATATTTTATTGTCGCTTTGAATGATTCTCAATGTTGGCTGGACTGTCGCTTGTTGCCGGAATCATAAGTCACGCTCGAAGGTCGTGCAATCTTATGAAAATTTGTCCTCGAGCGGTCATGATAAAACGAGAATCCGCATTCGGACAGCGGGAAAGTATATTTCCTGATATACTGGAATTAAGATAGGAGTGACGTCACTTCCGGTATATCTGACGGTCAATTTTTCACCATTTTTTTTTATTGTATCTGTGTTCAATAATTGATTGCGATGAATTGTGTTGACAATTAAAATGTAAATTGGTGTTTTTGCGAATTTTTTATTTATTCTTCATTTTTTGTCTGCCTGCATTATATATATGGGGTGGTTGGAGAAATATTTACTCATGTTTACCCGTACATTTGATTTATGGGGTTTAGTCATCAGAACATTGTATCAGATGTGGCAATACTTCTGAATAATCCAATATATATATATTTGCGTTGGCGATAGGTGGCATTTTAATTAAATAATTTTTCGCGAATACTTTTAGCAAGTTCTCGGTTGACTTTTTCTCTCCGCTGCGGCTGCCTTTGAACTTTTGCGAATATTAAAAGTGACGTTTAACGTCAAAGGAATGAATTAAGAGTAGTTTCTTTCTTTTTCGCGGAAAATGAACTTTCTGAAAAAGACATGAAATTAACGCTTTTTACGATGGGGTCAGTTTGTTTGCCCGACCGTCTGGTTTGCTTTGAAATAAAATTAATTACGTTTATCGGCCGAAAAAGAAGTGACGTCGATATGCAATTCCAAAAATTTACGATGCTTGTCAAGCCGCGAACTACAAGTGAGTTCAAAAGAGAACGTAGTCAATTCCACGACGATTTACGAACGTTTTCAAGAAAAGACGAGTGATTTTATTATTTGTGACTTTGGTTTTTGCATTTTTTTTTTAAAAAAAGGTCAAGGACAGCGGGTACTTGAACCTGAGTCAGTGCCAGAAAAAGTAATCCTCTATTTGCAACATACAGTAAATCTGAAGCTACACTCAATCTGACATATAAAATATCAAAGTTTTTTATCACTTATCAAGTCTATCTCGAAAAGCCAAATTCTTATTAGCAAATGTATCCCCAACCCATACCCAAATTGACCTCTCGAAACGAAACCTAACCTCAACGTTAAAGCAAAGCGACATACAGCCGATCTTTATTTCGCCTCCTTTCGCTTTTCTCTCCTCGTCAGAATTTGCGATGGCACGATGATACGTATTACGCGCTCGCTATGGCATTGCAAATTGTACGAAATTATAGGTTAACCAACTCAGCTAATGATAGTTCATTGACAGGGGCGGTAAGTCATCGCCAAGTCGCCAGTGAAACGAGAGTCTAAAAATCTGAATATTCTGACACGGCAAAAATCATTGAAAGCCAAAAAAAGAATCAGTAGACAAATTTCAAAAACGTCATGATACACAAAAATCTTCTACTTACCTCCACACTGTATTTAATTTAAAAAATGAAATTTTACCGTTGCCAAGTCCAAATAGAAATTTAAAGCTCAAACTAAACAATGCATACGACCCAATATGCATTTGACGTTTACACAGATTTGCCAGTGCACTCGACTGCAACGTTGATAAGATAAAGTCCATGGTCATCAAAGTCGTATATATGTAACAATGATCAAAATTTTTAAAAAATTAAAAATTAAACAAACAATCAAACCAATCGGTGATCAACGATGATTTGAAAGTCTTAAAAAAATTTTCAATTCAGATCTAATCTACCAATATGACTGCATCAAAAGTGCAACGGTCAGTAGTTATTCTGCTGCACTGCAGGGGGATACAGCGATCGAGGGCAATGGTTAGTCCAAGGTCTCGGGTTCAAACCACGGTTCACGCTGCAGCAGGCGCTTCCTCCCGCAAACAACAACCTCCGTTCCTGGAATAGTCGTCGTGCGGACGCCGAGTGGATTTTCAGGCCGAAGAAGAAGTTTTGTCCGGTCTGGTTAAATTCTAAAAACGAATAATCAGTCGCTATCGTTTTATCATTGTCACGCAATAATATTCACAGTTCTCTATCTCTCTCTCTCGTGGATACCAAAAAGACTAGCCCTGCTGCTCTCGAAAATGAATCTCTCTTGCTCACGAATAAAAATGCCCTGTGACTGTCACTTGGCTCGATCATCTTTTTACAGTTCACCAAAAGCGTTACGCCTTTTCCACGTTTCGTGAGACGCAATTTTTTTCTTATCCCTTCAAAATCTATCGTCTGTTCAGATTCGTGTGTTGAGATCTATAAGAATTTTTGGTATGATACGTTTTTTTATCGTTCGATTATTATCAGTTTCGTGTAGAAAAATTCGCGAAAATTATTTGCATTGAATTTCAAATTTCATTTTTATTTCTACACTCGTGTACCACGTCAAAGGGATGGAATTTATGCGTAAAATTTTTGCATTTACGAATTTATATATGTACCTATGAATTTTAAGGTTGGTAACACCGTTCGAAAATACATCTCGGTTGTGAATGCGGCATAAGGTTTTCGTTGTCCAAATAGCATCACTTGGCGAACACATACGGGTCGCTGTATAAGGAGTAAATCTCATGTGAAGGTTCGAGATACGAAATTACGTGTATAGAGCAGGTATCGATATAAATCGTTATAAATCGATTATCGCCGGCTGTATCGCAAGAGACGAGTATATCCACGGCATGGAAACATCATAATTCGCGAATAAAATTACTCGTGATTTATCCGCCAATAAACGCTTATTGGAAACATGTGTTTCGGGTCTCTGCCAAAACCGGTTGGTTTTGCCTTCTGGACCGCTCTGAATCATGCAGCCTCACCATTAAATTAGACACCGTGGAAGTCTGCGCTTTTGCGTTCTCTCCTACATCTCTTAAGTTTTTCATCTTACTTTTTTATTCCCCACGGCGTTATTATTAGGCGTAACAGAAATTTTGCGATAGTGCGAAATTTTTGTCTATCGATAAAAATAAATTTTTTTATCGGTACGATAATTGCATTACTGTCGCTCAATGCAAATATCACCGATTATAACGAATCGATAATTGACGGTCAACGCTCTTAAGAAATTACAATAAAAGTATATCTATCTTCGTAATTCATTCGAATCAGTTTGATTCGGAGTTCTTTACGTCACAGCACGATATCGCAAATGCATATTATAGTATGCTGGGGTTTTATTATTATTATTATTACACGCATACTATTTGCACTAGGGGAGTGTGAATATGCATTTTCTACGTAATGGTAAAATAAATCGAGGTTCGGGATTTTTTGGTTTGCCAAGATGCATTTTCCAAGGATACTTGTATCTATATATACATACATATCGCTGGGTGCACTGCACGTAGGTAATGCAGTTGCGTTCGTGAAGTCGAGCAGTATGCGGCTGGGTGGGGCGGAGAGAGATGAAAGCAGTGTTGAGAGAGGAGTCAAGGGAGACGTGAGAGTGAGAGAGTGAGTGTGTGTGTGAGAGAGAGAGAGAGAGAGAGAGAGAGAGAGAGAGAGAGAGACTCAAGCAAGGCCTTCGGCCTCCGGACACTCGTCCGATAAACGTGACTCACGTGACGTACACGTATGACCCCACACTCGTACATTAAATTGCATTGGTTCCCGTGCAAAATTTTTTGCACGAATTGATAAAATTCAACGTTAATTTATATGTTAGTCAGAGTGGTTGGTTAATTGAGTCAGTCATATGTAATAAATTGCTCAATCGGTGTGTTGCGACTTCCGGTACATTAACTGGGCCTTATCCGGTCGCGTGCTGAGGTCATATACAAGGGGTCATTAATCCTTGCCAAAATCCGGTGGGACTCGAATGAAAATTTTTGGGAATTTCCAGAGACGGAAAAAAATGTCCAAGTCAATAAACTGTCAAGTTTCTGTGTAAAGAGAAGAGTGCCGCGTGAGGAATTTAAAATTTTTTCATATTCAAATTTTTTTTACTCGAGTTTAATTTGTCGACTTTATTTGCAATTATGACTCTTGACAGTGGATTTTCATATATTGCAAAAAAATTTGGATATGTTTTTATTAAAATACATTTTTTACAATTATGTTAATTCACGTTAAAACTTTTTTTTCCCTTTATACTGTTCAATGACATTCGCGAATTTTCGGGAGGATTTTCTTAGAGGCAGGTCAGGTGAGCTGCCAAAATGTTGTGGGTGTTAAATAAATAACGTGAAAATAAGCGTGAAAAATTTCATTTGCTTTCGGACAGACAAGGTAACACGTGAAATTCGTATTGGCTCGCGTTCATTGCAGTGCTGCCGCCTTGCAGGACGATTCGTACTCTATTAATATGGATCCTGCGTCACGTACGTGAGCCACGTTTTACGTTTGCGTTTACGTTTGCGCATCCGCGGAGTACGAGGAATATGGTCGTAGCAAAAAAAAAGTCACTTTGAAGGCAGCATAGCACGCGTGTGGCCTGACAACTTTGCCAAAAGCTAGCAACTATTTTTGGCTTTCCAGTAGTACTTTTTATATACCAGCAATATACGACCAGCGCCTCTACCGGGAAAAATTGGCGGATGAATGGAATCCATCGGAACTTTTCTAAACAGGAAATTCGACCGTTAAAAATTCATCTTAGGAGATGAGTAAATTTTTTTTTTTTATTAATCTCTATTCTTCCATCTTTCCCACGTTTTTTATCTCTCAAAATCTACAGATAATTTCATTTTAAAGAGACAAAACCCAACATCCGGAAGACGAAGAATCTCTTAAAATCCCATCAACCTGTGACTGGCATCCGACACGCGTGGATAAAATATCGATCTATTACTTCCTACGCGTCATCTTTTTCGGTATCGTGACTAAACGTTTTGGGACCAATGTCTTTGGGCCTTAAACCCACTACAAGGCTTCGTTATTGACAATAGTGTTATCATGCCCGATCGTTATCTCAACCCTTGTAACATTGCTTCGAATGCCCTTTTGGGCATCGCCGTCGTAGTGAACCATTGAAATCTCATATACTACAAAAGTCCCATAAACGTCCATGGGAAGACGTCTACCGGATGTTACAAGTCCCATAATCATCCCATAGACATCTCGCGAACACTCCTCAAACCTTTTTTTCCTCTATCGTAACCTTTCACTAGGCCCAACCTGTTATGATGTTAAGCTCGGTCGTAACTTTTTCCACTTTTACTCCTGAAATCCTTGGATTAAGATGCATTCTCATTGGTCAATCCCACAGCGACGAAGGCGATCACGAGTGTTAGGGACGCCGCGGGTGTCCTTGGCGGGGGGCAGCGATCTCCCCAGATCGGCGTCCGCCCACCAGACGCTCGGCGTCCCTCCTACCTCGTCCCTCTTTGGGCCCAAAGCGCATCCCTTTGCACCGCTCACTTCCCACGTCCAAATCCCTAGGACCCATCTCCCCTTCCCCTTTTTTGATCACTCTCAATCTTATTGGGCCTCACGTAGACTATCACCCACTGGGACCAGGCCCAGATTCATCTCTTCACGCTCATATGGGACTTACTAGACTCGGGCGTTTGACATATTCTACATTTTTGGGACTTACTTTTTTTTCTTTCTTTTTTTACACCATACAATTCACGTGCACGCTTATCCTTTTCTTTGATAATTCATACGACGGAATATGTTGACTCTTGAAGACGTATGAAGGTTTCTTATCATGGTTCGGATTTGTCATACCTTGCTTGATTAGTACTGTTATGACTCATGTGCGTCCCGACGCTCGACGTCGCTTTCGCAACGCACCTCTTTACGGGAAACGAATTCCTCGGCTTTATCGTATCGCTGATCGTCCTCTGTTGGAGTCACTTTGCTATAATCGCGATTTGATAAAGCGGAGTAGACTGATTGACGACTACCCCTACTTGGTGCCTTTCTATTATCATTATTTTCTTATCAGCATTACAATGGCCGACGCTACCGGGTTTCCCGCCAATAACAAGCAGTTATTGTTTCTTCAGTTGTCGCAATTTTTAATGGGGCTTGTCATTGTTGTTTACGTTTATGTTCATTTTCTTTATTTTTAACGCATTTCATTTTCGCTTAACATGGTAACGTTACAAAGATATGTTCGATCTTGTATAGATTTGATATCTATTGTTAATAATTAATTAACGTTTGTCAACTCATAAACATGCGTTTCAATTGCACAACTTTAAGTCACACAAGCTGTATCGTGATCGTCGATCGATAACGATCTAGAAAAACTCATCAACGATCGATTCACTGAATCGATCACTTGATCTGGGATTTTTAATTGTAGATCCGTCGGATCCAACTTTTCACGCGAAAAATTAATTTTTACCAAAATTCAGTAGATCGTCTTACGTCTTCCACGCCTGATAACAATTGAGGCACCCAATAATGTGGTTACCCTTCGGTCCGATAAGAAAACTGAAAATAACTATTTTACCGAAAAATAAAGAAAAATTATATCAATCCCGTATACCACATGTGTTATTTTTTAAATCCAATCGCACACGTTACTTTTTACACATGCGTGCGCGCGAGCTTCCGTATTTTCAGGTGCGTTTTCATCGATCGTCGTTGTAATCACAACACGTCAGATGGGACAAAAGAACGATAAGAAATCTGGAATGCAAATAATGCGTATTATCGACGTAAAAATTGCGCAGTATAATAAACGTTACAAACATATTGTCAATCTGATTGATATACGTTTTAAATTCGATACTGAAATAAATGATATATAAATGAAAACAAAATAATTGTAATTCACGATACACGTTAATCATAAATAATTATTATCGATCAGATAGACAATGAATGTCGATCGAATCGATTATACCGTTATCAGATTTCTTATCTATAGTTATTCATGCCTGAGATGTTGTCCTAGCCCGTGAAATTGTCAGATTGAAAAACATACATATTTTCCACGGAAACAAATTCCAACGATCGATCCGAGCCTATCGGATTCGAATTGATTTCTGGTTGTTTTGATATTGATAAATTATCGATCAATAACTGCCGAGTCGAAGGCCACCAAAGCCACTTGAAATTTACAGACACCGTGTCAACACTGACGAGCCTCCACCGATCAAAATAAAATTAAATAGCCATCCGACCTGAAAGAAATTGACCACTCCAAGATCATTTTCAAAACCGATAAGAGTGATAACACTCGAATGCATATCTCGGGGTTAACGATCGCATCCATTAAACTGCGTAGCTCGATTCGGATAGTCATTCTTTAATCGCTGCTTCCCGTGACTAATCCGGTACAAAAATAACCCGAATTCACACCTACGTATATTCCCACAGAAATCGATAATCTTACAGTTTCCAATAGTTCGATAAATTTCAACGTATAAAAAAATTGTGTACCGTCCAACAAGTAGATTAATCTGTCCGTGAACATTTCCAAAAGCAAAGATCAAACTAAAGATAGTTTTCGAATTTACACGTAAAATCAATCGACTTCGATCGATATAAAATCAATAAATAAAACAAGGAAGTGCGATAAGACGATCTAACGCTAAAAAATCAACACTTAACCGGACCGCGCATGCGCACGGACCAATCTGCCTATAACCTCACAAAAAGGCACCAGTAAATGTTGAACTCGTAGAAAAACATTTATTAAAAAAAAAACACTCCTACATCCGGAAGATGAAAGAGAAAAAAATTGAAACAGAGAATTCCAAGACACAAAAGTATCCCAGCCACGAGAAATCCCAACTAATATGGCGTTTGACGTTGTCAGCTGCGCAAATGCGTCTTTGGCTCCCAGCGACCACCAAAGTGCCCACCAGCATCCGTTTCTCGTCAGCAGCATCCCTGTACCAATTGCACAATACGACAATTATAAAGCGGCGTACCAAATGCAGACCATCCATTTCTCGTCGTTCCGAATTAACCGCGTGCCACCGAGTTTTATACAACCGTCGTCGTTCGACCCCCCCACCCCACCCAACCGCCCCATACTTTACCACTGACACCCTTAACCCTTTAAACTCGCTAGGCATAATTTATCAAAGAGCATCACCTTGTAGCTCGTCGGGCCTATTTTTAAAATTCCGCTCCCATACCTATTTCGCACGTTTGTGCGGACACCCTTAGGCACGTGCACGTACGGCCGAGCGAAGTCGCGAAAATTTGTCGTTGCGCCAAGCAGAACCGAAGAAAGTGAACGTCCTGAGTGGAGCCTCTCTAAAAATATACGGTGAACCATGTATTTTTATTACTGTTAGCGAACCATCCCCCTTGCCGTCCCACCCCCTGTCCACCTTTGCGTTCGTCGCACCAAACGTAGGAAGTCAAATGGATGATTTTATGGATTTGATATATTATGTTTGGGGGGGGGGGGGGTATAACAGTTTTTTTTAGTTCAACTACCCCCTCTAGCTTCGTCAATGAAAAACTACCCCTCTCGGTCTCACCCCTTTAAACTCTTGATTTTCTTCCTCGTGTACTCTTCGGGCATCTTCGGCAAGTTTCGGTTTTTGGCGAACGACTTTTCGGCTCGTTGACCGGTCATCCCGAGAATCCCGTAGTTTGGTCTTGTTGCTGGTTGGCAAATAAAATAATTTCTTTTTAACGTTGGCAAGACTGAAATAGTAGGTTGGATGCTGCGCGCGTTGTTGGATCTGAGGAAAAATTTTTTTTATCTCATACGAATTAGCTTACGAGGAAACGACGATTGAGTCATCTCTCTTTATGTTTTTGCGATAATGCAACTTGTTTGGGTATTATTTTTCTTTTTTTTTTCAATGTTTTGCTTTCTTACCGATGCGTAATTATAGGCGTGACGTTATTCACGCACTGACGCAATTTTTTTTTTCAACAATTTTTGTTGGTATTAAAATTTTACTCTTTTTTTTGCCATTATCGTACCGCATGTCAATGATCCCGCTTATACGTAACCTTGAGCTTTTACGAGCTCGCGATTTTTATGAGCGTCGGGACTATGTCGTTGCGCGCTGCCGGATAACTATTAGAAAAGCACAGAGTGCATATTTCATTGGGAAGTGATAAGACGGTGATAAGGAAAATAAAAAATTATAATGCATTTTTAGGCGTTGCCCATACAGAGTACATCAGCCAGGATGCACTGCTTCCCGTGTGCGATTTTGAAAGTCTAATGCGACAATTTTATTGGGCATCGATTACTCATATAATTTTTCGTTAAAATTTTTTTCAAAAAATTACATCTTTTTTTTTGTAAATTGCTCGTACCAATTTCGCGTATTCGAGCCCTGAAATGAAATTGCCGACGCTTTACCGCGTATACCGCAGACTGAACTTCGGACGCGTAGTTTAAACGATAGGACTTGGCAATAATCTAATCGAAGCAGTGGGTGTTGGTGTCGGTGTCGCAATGTATTGCCTACATAGTTATGTCTCTCTATAGCCCAACTAGTTTCGCGCTTGATAAAAATGGCCGCTCTTAGTCAGACAGCTTGCGACACCGGGCACCATGGCGTCCTGTACTGGCGTCCTGCATGAGCGAACTCAAGTGTCCGGGGTTTTGCCTGCGTGACCCACTTTACTCGCCAAGCAAATCGGATTCGTGACAGATTCGATTCGTGCGCGACCATTGTCAATTAATAAAGCAGTAATCGACAGAATAATAGAATAACTGGTAGGATTGATAGGTGGAGAATGAAAAAAAAATTTTCAAAATAATTTTTTTGACACGAAGCAAAAAAAAATTTTTGAAATATTTTTCAAAAAATTCAGACTCCAATTGACGTCAATAGCAAAGCTTCAAATTATTTTCATACCGAAAATTGGTAATACTTATTTAATAAATATTCACCGGCTTTTGTATACTCAACCTTTTTTTTTCATATTTATTAACCCCGAAGGCTTTATTGTCCGTGAAAAAAAATGGTTCGCGAGATTCTTGTAATTTGCCCGTTACGCCTCGCAGGGCCGTACGCGAACTGGAAGAATTTTCATTTGGTACGAACAATGGGGTGTGGAGGGGTTTGCTGTTGGCAAGTTTGTGTTTGGTGTGTATATATATGGACTGGTAAAAAAATAAAAGACTGCTTGCTTTAAATCCAGGGGCGGACACAACCCCCCGTATAATGAATAGATACGCTACTGCTAATCCAGTAAGGGTGAAATTTAGCATTTGAATTGGAGACAGAATTTTGCTCGAGGCTATTGTCATGGTTATCGCGTGTTTGATTAGTCGAATCGGTGTTATAAAAATTTTTTTCCGCCCGTTACATTTTATTCCTGATTTCGATCACAGTTTAAATATAAATGAGTATATAAATTTTAAAAAATTTTAGTAATTATAACTGCCATTGTTTCATATCCTCGGTTTTCGAGGAATCGGATTGATTCCAGTCATTTTTATTATCCGATAAAGCTTTAAGTGCCGGGAGTGCTTGCAAAGTACCTACTTATAACAATTATAATAAACTGATAAGGTATTTGTTATCGCGCACGATACGAGCGCACACTGCTTTCAATGTTAAACTTCGCGGTCCGCCAAGACGCGTAAAGAATAATTATTTTGTTTACGCGTGCAAAAAAGTAACGCGAACTTTAATGACTCGTGCGAAAAAAAAAAACACAATTGGCAAATTATTATCGATACCACTTAGAAACTCGTGTAAAATAATATTCACACTGTTAGATAAGACAGGATTATGCAATGAATTAATTTACAATATTAAAGTTACGAGGCTTTAAAAAACATCGGCGCACCCTGTCACTATTGACATTTTCATATTCATATTCACAAAAAGCACTTCGCTCCGTTTCCAGTCACCCGAAAGATGCATTAAAGATAAAACGAAAAGATAAAGGACACGCGAGCCTTTAATATTAATACGAAGCAGAAGACGAGCTTCTTACGTCCCAGGATACGTTATAAAAATATTCCTGAATAATACAGTAATGGTGAAAAATTTTCAAAGAGATTATTTCACGAGTTGTCACACTCGGGAAAAATTTTTTTGATAAAAAAAATTCTTCGATAATTCACACGATTCTCAAAAGCGAACGATTTTTTTTATATTTCATATATCATTGTTATCCTTATCGATAACGTTCCCATTGGCTTGCATTTTTGTATAATTGAAAAAAAATATCGCTCCCGCGAATTCGAAAAATCAAGCATCGAACGCGAAATGACGTTTCCCAATACGGGGTCAGATATTATAAAACGCAAGTTCATTGTTCTGACCTCTTTTCCCGTAATGGCCAGAACTATCAAACCCACCCACCCAACCCCCCCGCCAACCCCAGACCAGCCATCTCTATCACACAGGGAATAATAAATACGTTTTCGCAGCTGGTATCAACTCCCCTGCTTAGTATGGCCGATTTGCTTTGGCGTACTCTTGTTGGGCGATTGCTAATCGCGTAACAAGAAAGTAATGTAAACGGGCTGATAACGTTAATTTATAGTTGTAAACGGCAGCGCTCGTTGCTGATTCAGGGTAATTTGCGCAACCGTGCTTTCATTCGTATGTCACTAAGACTGGTGCGCATGCGCAAAAGTCAAATGGGTAAAAAAAAATTAACAGGAGAAACAATGACAGATACAGTTTTATGGATTTCGACATATTTAAAAAAGATTCAATGATTTTTGTGTAAAAAAATTTTTTTGACAGCCCTACAGTTTTCATCGTTAGCCCTCAGGCAACGAGATACATGAAAATTAGGAAAGCGTGGGATAATAAGAAAAAAATTCTTTTCGTATAACGGGTGGGTTTAACGAACGAAATGCTTTTCGAAAAATTTGACTGCGAGTGCATTTTGATAAATTTACAAAAAAATTTCACGCCACGATAACGCATGAAACTGCCCGGGATGATAAGGATCGCATTAACGGGTGTGCAATGCGTGCGCGCCTTCAATGCCGCAAAAGCAATGCTATCGAGTGAAGCTATATTGGCGAATAATGGGCTCAAGGCTTCTCTCTCGCGAGAGCATTAAAACATTAACATTGCTACACGGCCATTGTTTTATTAACCCATTGATATCAGAGAAAGCGATTTTATTATTTTTGCCAGGAATATCGCGAATTATATTGCGCAGTCGGATCATCAAAGCTGGTTATGGTGGTTTGCACCATGAGTTCCATATACGGCAGTACAGTAGTAAGATATATATATACATGTAAATAATCGATTAAAAAGTAGCAAAATGTTAAATTTTGAAAAAAAAACTTCCCCCGCAAATATTGTGCGATAAATATTTAATCGATATTACGTAAGAGCTGTATTAAAAATGTCATAATAACAATAATATCGAATGCAACGATTTAATATCACGCCCCTGACATGCACTTGCGATTATTCGCAAGACCTAAATCTCCGAGCGAGTGTTCTTGAAATGATTTTATTGCGTCCAATAAGAAGGGCTTACGCAAATGCACTGATCGCAGAGAGGGACGATGTTCAAGGTCCAAGAGGATTATTTGAAAAAGCTTGGAGTCGGTTAAATTCGTACTTACATATCTCTCAGGGGCTGTGGCACATTTTTGGCAGCATTGCCAGCCAGCGCCGCCACATGTGCGACGCCACTTTGCGAATCGCGTGTCTCGTTTTTTTCGGGGACGTATTTAGTCCAAGAGCATCGTCTTGCGATAAGACGCAGCCATGATTTGTCCCTGCGTTAAATGGAAAGCGTGAGATGGGGATTGGCGTGAAATTTTTCGGATTGATATCTGAATAAAATAGTGTGAAAAAATTTAAAAAAAATTCAATCGTGTAATTTAAATTTCAATGTTACACGATATGCATAACCAATCGTAACGACGATAGGGAAACTACTAATCAATGACATATCTAGTGATTAGTATAGTCTTGAATTATTTTTCAAAATTTTATATCTCGTACAAGATACAGGTATTACATTTTTGGGAAACGATAGAAAAATCGTGTCACGTATAATTTTATTTTTGCGCAAAATGGATATGGTCAGTGAAATATAAATGGCAGCGACGGTCAAATGTTGATCGTTGATAATGGGAAATTTAATTGTTTTTGAATAACAATTTTTTAACTTTTTAATTTTTTTTGTTAATATTCTAGGGTCTTTCATCCCAAAGATGGCGGATCATATAGTCGTACGACAGTTTGTCGTCACTCGGTTGGCATCCATGAGAACGTTCGATTTCGCCGGTCGTGCATTCTGGGAAATAAATAGATAAATATTCAACGAAGCGCATATACTCGGCGTCCCGACGCAAGGACAGGCAAAATGGCACCGATATGTATGCAGGTACAGGTTAGGTACCTACCTACCTACCTACCTTACCTAACCTAAACCAAACCTGAACTACAGGAACGACCTATTCTCCAGTTCGGCAAGAGAAGACGTCTGGTGGTTTATACATAACCTAGCTGCCTCATTAGGCGTCAACAATGGCATAACAAATCATCGAGATTACCATCTCATCTGCCTCCCTGCATCCAACCGACCGACTGTCTGAGTAATGCGTTTATAATTATTTTAAATCACATTCTTTCGTCTCCTTCTCATCCCATTTAGTTTTCAAGGTTCCGCCATCTTTGTGTACCACGTGACACCGCTGTGGACTACGCGCTTTGAATAGGTATATTTAAATTTTGGCGCCAAATTAAAAATTGTGTTCTGAAATCCTTTGTATCTCCATCGTTCACCGTATGTGGATGAATGAAAAAAAAAGGATTTTTACAATATTATTTATATTCTTTATGAGATTTTTCTTGCAATTTGGTATTGTATAACGAATTCTTTTACTTTCCTCCCCTTGTCAGACCTTGTATTTACAATGGTTTATTCGCGTATGGCTCGTTGCGAAATACACGATTGCGAATACGATTTCAATAGGCGATCGAATCGAATACACGAAACGATTGTCGCGACCCACGCCTCTTTGCAAAGGTCACGACGATTTTCGCTAAATTTACGTACTGCTGTCCGTCGTAATGTCGCTTTTCTACTCGCCTTTGCGAACGCAACAGCGTCTTGCGCCATCTGCCTTCACGGCGATATCTGACAACTGCATCGAGCACTGTACTTTTTTATGGTATGAACGAGCATCTTACATTTTCTGATATTTACACTTTAGTTCGGCGCCGGCGTCGCGTTCCAGGCGTCGCTTGATACGGAAACTAATATAGTCTTATCGGGACATTGACAATTATTTTTTTGTGTCACTGAATTAAAAAAAAATTTTAAACATACCTGTTCCCCGAACTCCTCGATTAGCATGAAGTCTGCAAGATTAAAATTGCAAAAAACTGTGCGGATACCTTGAATAATCAAGAGACTCGATAAAGTTTAATTTTAAATAAAATTCTTGAACATAACCTCTACACGTTGTTTTTTAATCACCTTTTCAATAGAATCTATTAAGATCTGTTTTGATCCTAATTTTCAGATGCAACTGGCACCTGATCTTGCTTCGGTCCTACGGTGGGTCTGTGCTAGACACGTTTGATATTGATGAGGCCAGGACTGAAGCAAGAGCCAAGGAGTAAGGATGAAAAAAGGTAACACGAAGGAAACATGAGGTCCATTATGCTAATCGATCGATGGCTAATCGAATGAATACCTGGTGCTGAAATTGGTGGAGCGACTGAACGTTTAGGTCGAATACGAAGATCGGATGCTGTGTTTCGCTCCATATTCGAGAAAAGATTACGGACGGGTTTCGCGGGATCTCGCAAAAACCCGTTGATTGGAATCTAGACGGACGTGCAGCCGCGTCTACCTGGAACCCGTCGCGGCGCGGTTTTCTTTGAGGTTTTCTGCGCCGACCCGCTGACAACACCCGAAACTCTTTGATTCCCACCGAACGAATGGACGCCACCGAGTGGTGGCCTTGCCAATAAATTATAGAATATTTATCGACCATCCGGTTTTCGCTCTGTTATGGCGACTACCGTGAGAGAAACAAAAGGGGGTGCGAATGCTTTATGCGTGGGAGTAATGCCCGTGCCGAGAGACAATTTACCCGTTAAATTACACCCTCGTCATACCTTTTTCACTCCGCCACATTTAAAATGCTTGGCATTCAACTTTTTGGTAATTTAACATTTTTCTTCCCATTAACATCTCCAGACTTGGCATCCGCCATTTTGACTCATCAGAGATCGTCTTTGACATACCCCAATTTTTATACAGTCGTATTACGAGGCTGTTGATTATTTTTCGTCAGGCTTTGTTTACACTGGCAGACGTCAAACGTCAAACTGTCAAAATAAAATTGATTTAACGGAAATGGGAGAAAAAATTATTATCATATTTTTAAAAATGTATATTTTATTTAATACTGTAATTAGAGCCTTGAACTCGCGGGAAAATAATTATTTAGTTACGTTATATTGTCAAGTGAAAAAATAAAATTTCAAAAAATACAATGCAGATGAAAATATTCTCGTTCGCCATCGTACATCGTTGTACTCGCGTCAAGATGACAAAAAGGCTAAAAGAGATGGTAAGAAAATGGTGAAACATCAGAAATCTCATTTTCCACTTGTACTATTACTATATTCTCGTCGTAAATTACGATAGACGCTCGAGACGCCATGACGAAAAAATCCTGCCGCTTCCTGTTGCCGTCGTAGCGGCATATCCTGTATGCAACGTAGATCCAACACGAGTTCCGCGTCGCGGTGCTTTGCCAGCTGGCAAATAAATAAGTAAGAGAGCGTTGTATCGTCGCTGTGTACATCTTTACATATATCCTTGCATATTTCAAGATACTCGACGTCCCCAGAATCCGTCGCGATTAATTTACAAAGATGAGATAAATTCGCGAAGCATATACAAGCAGAGCGACATATTAATGACTCGGATGCAGAAGCGTCGAATTTTCTTACTGCCGTTACCGTCGCTCAGCTTGATGTAAACAGCTGCAAAAAAGGAATTTGAAAACAATTTTTTAATTCGTATAAAAAATTAATAATAATCATCGTATATTATAACAAATTATATCCTGAAGTGTTTAACAACTGAAAAAAATTAATTATATCAGCTCTAGGATGGTAGGGTCGTTTAAGGTTATGTTGGCATTTGAGCGAAGCGATGAGTCTCTATAGAAATTGGCGGCGGCACTGGCATCCCGAGTTACGCAAGACTTCGTAATAATGCTTTCATTACGTCCGCAAGATAAGAGCTGCATTAAACCGTTGGCTTAGAAATACAGTTTCTCAGGGAAGTTGACGTGGCTGTTTAGAGTCACTGACATAGTCAGTGGCCAAGACTGTAAGGCAAGAGAGAAGTTGGATATACGTTATTTAGCAATTACAAGCACGTATGTTAATGCTACATGCCGTCTATTGCAAAGCCGCCATAACCGCGACAACGACACTCACCTGGTTGGTTTCCATCGCAGCTGTAAATTGAAATTTTCACATTTAACCTGTGAGAAAATCATATTATCGTCATTATCGCGTCTCACCTCCGTGCGCAGTGAGTTCTGCGCAGGTTCATTAATCATTTCACGTTGTTTACCGTTGATTAATCATTAATCACGCGGATATTGTTTCTACAAATGACTCTCTGATCGTGCCAACATCATTGCACAATAGTGACAGTGAATTGTAGAAAATCCATAAGACCGGACATAGACAAAAATTTATGTTAACTAAAAATGCACTATCAAAATAATTTTCTTAATCGTCATTATATTCGTTTCGTTTTCACAAACTAAAAATATTAATAAGACATGATTATTACCAAGTTATTTTTTTTTATTGAACGTGATTT
Source organism: Trachelus tabidus (assembly GCA_030142655.1). Classification (NCBI taxonomy): domain Eukaryota; kingdom Metazoa; phylum Arthropoda; class Insecta; order Hymenoptera; family Cephidae; genus Trachelus; species Trachelus tabidus. The sequence goes on along the minus strand of JARQTI010000519.1, from coordinate 353,109 downwards.
TTCAAAATTTAACACTCGAACACTCAAAAATACGTATTACGGAGCTCTGAAGCCGGTGCGCAGTGCTTGGGACTGATATAAATTAGATACAGGGACGAAATGATCGTTACAAAAGTGCGTTCAAGATTTAGATCGGTGATCTTGCAAGCGGGTATACCCGGGAACGTGGGTCGGGTACACGCTGGGTGTACGATAGAATCTCGGGCGCCAGGAATCCGCCCACCGTTGGCCCGGGTAAGGAGCCCGATCGGCTGCGATAACTCTCGCTCGGCCACTATCAGAAACCTCAAAACATCCCCTTTACAACAGCGAGCGGAAAGTTATAGGCACATTTACATCTTATCATTGCACCGGTACCGCGAAGTCTTTTATTTATTTTTTTCACTTTAACCAACAGAAGAAAGTCGACGTATGTATACCGATCGAGAATCGAACTCCATTACGCGCAAAAATGTTCCAGCAGGCGATTCTATTTTGTTAACATTTCACTGAGTTATCACACACGTATAAAACGACGGATACACACTATTGTTACAGATAATTTCAATACAATAAATTTGTTAGTTAATTTCCCTAGATACTAACGTCACGTCAACCAGCTGTTTCTATGTTCGATATCCCCATTGGACAGGATTGGTGCTGTATTTCTTTACCGATAAGGAGATCCGCGAAACACGCAACGACGGAATATTATGCGTGCGCGATGTGAAAACTGCCTTTAAGCGGAAACGAGTCGAAGGTCTCCTGGGGAAGGTGAGGCCAGTAAGCCACCCGGGAAGCTTCAAGGTTATTTTGACTCACGATACCTGCTCGTTCAGTCGATTCATCGGCGAAACAGATTCCAATAAGACACTTTTAACGTATACACCAAGTTCACGAACACTCGTAATCCACACAGTAATTCGTCCTGATAACAAGACACCTGTGTATCACGACTCGAACGACCCATGTAAAAAGAAACATTACAGAACCAACATCGGTGAGCATTTCCAACGACGACAATCAACAGCCACATCATCGTCAGGGAGTCGAATTTCCACGACGTCGTACAATTCCGGTTAGTACGCTATCAAAAAGCCAAGAGTGTCCACTGACTGTGCACTAGATTGCCGAAGCGATATTATGCTCGGTCCACCGGCCGTCGTGTTTCTCTGCTTGTCTCAGCTGCTGAGTCGTTCAGAAATGGTAACAACAAAACAGCGCGTGTGGATCGACCGTGCTTTACACCAGCATTTTACCGAGTAACGATATCGTTATGATAAAAACGTATATCAAAGTGACGCCGGAACGCAAGAAGCCGCCATCTTGAAATACCATCGTTCGAATAAAGATCATAAGCCTCAAATACGTCAGATTCGATGTCAACCACGTCGGAAAAGTTTCGCAAGATACTGAGAATGGAGACATGGCGCGTTTTCAAGGATCGAAAAGTTTTCTCGACCGTAGTTAGGTACTCCGACCGCCAGGTTGCACTGTGTGTCGCTGATGCTGGTACGATGCCGCGACAGCATGTTCCGTAATGTATATACTCAGTAGCGGACAGCCTACACACGTCGAGCATTCCATCTAGGGTTGAACATGGCACAAATGTCACGACTGGAAGCCATTAACCGTGAGACTTGTCTCCGCGGACCTGGTGCTCGGGTCACGTTCGTTTAATATATCTGTATCTACGAATAAAGGGACAACGAAGAGCCATGTTTGGCGGATAGTACCCATTTCGCTCACCAGCATCCCATGTGGCGCCACTGCTCGATAATCATTTCCGCAGTGATCGCTGCGCAGTATCTACGTCCGTGATGTTTTCGATGGACTGTAAACTTCCATAATCCGATTTCTATGCTTTCCGTTATGTCGACGAGGACGCGGGAGCGAGCACGTGCGCTTATCCGGACACGTGGTTTGACTCGGTGACGTCAGTACTCGAATGACTAGTCATCGTCATCTATCTCGTTAATGATTTCTAGTGCGCGATGCATAATAAAGGTGTGGGTGCCTGGAAGTGTTACTTTTGCATCGTCAATGTTTCCGTGCTTACGCGAACGACGCGTTGTGAACTTGGCTTGAGGTAATTCTTTTTGTCTCAGTGAGTTCCGTTCATTATATGATTTATTCCATGCACGTCAATTTCTTGTCTCTTTTCGAGTTTCTCTTTTTCCGATTGGCTCGAAGGTACCAATCAAGTACTGTCGTTGTCATTACACTGTTTAACGACGTAACGTCACAATAATTATATAATAATATCGGCAGTGTCTATTAACGTAATCATTGAATAGTGACAACCGGTAGATCGTGTTCTCGCGCATGTTTAAATCGACGATCAATTAGAAAATACTTAGGACAGTCAATTATTTATACTAGTATCATTCAGGCGTGAATGATCATTTCAGATTACAGGCTTGCCAATTCCATTAATCCTAACTGTCCGCTGATCTCTCGGGTAACCTACGGATGACATCAGTTCTGATCTAGGTTCTTTCTGACAGCGTACTTATCTTATTGTTATACCATGGCGGGCATGGAAAATGAAGAGATATATTTTTACTCCGTAACCAATTTGAGATCCTGTAACGGACCATCATCATCTTCATCTTCTTATTCTTTTTCTTCTTTCTCCTCCTCCTCCTCCTTCTTTCGCTGCTCGATTCGGCAAGGACCCCAAGGATCAAGGGAACCTCTTCTCCTGGGCAAGAAGGGCCTGGACAATGTCACAACAATACATCTCTTTAGCGACGACACAATAAATCAAAATAAACTCGGCGGGGAGAGAGAAAACAGGTTGGCTGCACTGCGGGAGGCTCTTACAGACTCTCGTCCTGCTACAGCCTGCCGGTTCGAGTCTTCCTTTCGTTCCGTTCGTTCCTTCGTTCCACTAAGATCCTCTATGTGGATATATGGATATATATATACATATATATGTACACGTTAATGTACCTGCACATGGGATTATAACTTCTCTGTATTCCCGAAGGTCTTCAGCAGTGTTTGTGTACCTGCTTCGTGAACCTGGACCAGTCCGACGCCAGCATCCCGGCGAACCCTCTAATCTTGACTCGTTCGGTTCTTCCAATATACGGGGTGTCCTAAAAACGTATTAATTCGACTGCGACCCTGTAAATCAAATATCTAGGTTAAATTGACGATGAATGAAATTGTAAATGGGATAAAAGCAATATTTTATTTTTTAAAACTATTCACTCGTTCCAATTAATCAATCAATTTCCATGTAAAAATAAAATACGCAAAATAAAATTTACCCAAACTTAATTAAGTTACACGAATACTCATTGACTAGGTAATATAATGTCAAATAGAAAATTATTTATATAAAAATAAATTTTAACGATGCAAAGTATCCCGAGGTAATTTTTTTTTAAATTTATTTTAATACAGGACAGTTTCTTTGTGGAAGCAGTAACTCGAACACCTGGGTGCCTATGAGGAAACGGATAAGGGCAATTTTATGGATATTACCGTATCTAAAACTCTCCGATCTCGAACATCCTCCTGTCCGCCATTACGGCTTTGAATTTACGATCGCATGACGTCGGCCGTCGGGTGTCGAATGCAACACACAACACGAGATTGAACGTTGCATTTTAATTGCATCGGGACGAGCGAACCCCGTAACGCATTGTATGCACTTTCGATAAATTTATTTAATACTCTTCGTACACCCGTTAGACGTAGGATACCTACGCAAAGTGAGCACGAAGGTAAGAGTAGCGCGTGCGCATTTAAAGAGACGCTCAGGTGATCGTAAAGTTGACGCCGACTGCGCGGACCGGGGGGATTATATTAACCGATTATGATCGGTAATGGCTGATCGAATCAAGATCGACCTAATTGCTTTGTGAGATGTTCGTGAGATGAGTTTGGCTACAGGGCGACGATATAATATATGTAGTCCGCTTCGCGCCCTGTACATAACAATCTTTCGGCGCCTCCTCGTCCAATGATTTATACGAAAATTGGGGCAAACTGATTTTACCCAAAATTACGTAAAACCAAATCGACTACATATGAGTCAAAACACGTCAAACCGGACGAAATCGACCAAAAATTTTCATCATACCTTTCGATTATTGTGAATTTTTTTTAACGGATTCTATGGATGAAATAAATTAATCAAACAATTTTTTTTCATTTTTAATATTTCAAACGTTATTCCAAGTTGAAAATTGCCCAAAATGCCAAAAACTGCCACACACGCTCTCCTTCAAATATCCATAGCGTAGGTTCTATTTGTCTGATCAATTTATCCCTGGGCTCATTCAAAAGAGCTGGAATTGGGCTTCCATTTCATGCTGCTACATATTTTATTATAGCAACAATTGAAGATTTTTATAAATAATTAATTTTCAAACACGATTTTCATCACCAAAACCGCGCTGTAAAATTCCAAAAAAAATACGAGCGTATTCCTTGATAAATTTTTTATAAGATAGGTGAGTTTCAAATTGGAGAATTAATGGAGAGTATTTTTTAAATGTTAATAATCGAGCGAAGGTGCGCCAGCCTGGGGTTCAATGCAGGTAGATAGTCCAACGGTCGTTCCAGTCTAGTGGGGTCTCTGAAAAGGACCGTCTCACATAGCGGACCCTTCGTGAACGCGCGCCTCCGCTCGATTATTAATATTTAAAAAATATGTAGCAGCATGAAATGGAAGCCCAATTCCAGCTCTTTTGAATGAGCCCAGGGACAAATTGATCAGACAAATAGGACCTACGCTATGGATATTCGAAGGAGAGCGTGTGTAGCAGTTTTTGGCATTTTGGGCAATTTTCAACTTGGAATAACGTTTGAAATATTGAAAATAAAAAAATTGTTAGATTAATTTATTTCATCCATAGAATCCGTTAAAAAAGATTCACAATAATCGAAAGAATCGATGAAAAAAAGGTCTCCGGTTTGACGTGTTTTTACTCATATACACAATCAGATGAACGGTACCATGTCAAATACAAGAATAAATAAACAAGAGATCACCGAATAAAAATCAATTTCTACATAAAAATTTCCAAAATCACTGTACCATTTTTTCCCACCTAAAAATTCAACCCAAAATTTTGTCCTTCAAAAACAAAAAGAAGTTGATCAATCAATCAATTGCTCTCTAAGACCACTACCCGACATTCTAAGCTCTAACCAATTTTTGAACCTGATAAAATTTTCAAAAAAAAAACTTGATCACCGATCAATACAGTCAACACCTACCACGCCAGCACATTTGTGTTTCGTTAATTAAATCTGCACACTGTGCACCGTTAACAAGCTCACTCCTATATATCTGACATCGGATGCTGGAGAACTGCTCTCGCTGGTAGCTCAAAAACGGTAGCTCATACCCAAGGAGAGTCCAGCCGAGCTATACGAGTGCCCCAGCCCTGGACTTCGGCTTCGCTCGGGTTCGGCGATCGAGGAGTGAACTCGGGTGAACCATACCTAGCGCTCTGGTGGAAGTGCAGCCGTGTGGGTGAGTCAGTGTGGCGGTAGAAGCCGTGCGGGACTCGACTCCGAGTCGACTCGAGTTGAGTTGAGCGAGTCGAGGCGAGCGGCTGTCGGGTCGCCGTCGGGTCAATGTCGCCAGAGTAATTACCTCTCTGCTTCTCTCGCTCGCTCTCCCACCCCCACCTATTTCTACCACCCCTACCTTGCCACTTCTTCCACCTCTAGACAGCCCCCCTCTCCTCTCCTTACGACGTACTCGGTACCTACTAGCCTCCAGCGGTATAATCCCCTCCCCCCCTTCCTCCCCCCTCTCCTCGCCACCCGCCCCCTCCTACGCTACAACGTGTAGCAGATCCAACGTTCTGCAATGTTAAACGATCGCAAGGTTTATGGCTTCTGTTTCTGTGTACGAATAACGGGGGTTAACAAATATGATGAAATTTGATCGTTGAAAAAAAAAATGATGAATTTTGACTGTCGATGGGGTGGGGCATTTTTTGAGTATTTTTTGTTTTTTGAAATTTTGTGCAATTTCTACCGAATACCGTCATGCTGGTGGATGATGATTTTCTGCGTAGGGTGGGGGACGGTGGGGATGTCGACGATTGACGCTGATGACGGAAACGATGTAAAATATGCCGATGCTGCAATATTTTGTAATAATCTCGTATCGTTATGCGTATGGTGGAACGTGTTGTGTGTTGGATGTATTAATAGGGAGAGAAAATTTTGATACGACGACAAGCGATAATGTCTCCCTCTATCTGTAATGAATGCTCGATCGTTTTGTAGAAATGAATAATTGAAGTTACCGCGAGGGGAGCGATTAAGATTGGAGTCACTTGGCGGACTTCATGTAATTATTGTTATTAACGATTTCGCGCGAAAGTTCAAACAACTTGTAGAAAAGTTATGGACCGTATCAATCGTGTTGTTTCGATATTTAAAATTTTCGTGCCGATTGTACGTACTTGTGGGTTTTGATTTGTTTATGTAATTGAATGGCAATCGCTTATGAAGTCAATGACAGCGACACATTTAAAGATGATGAAGCACTGGGTGACTGTTTAAAAAAATCATTGAGAGAATCCACGCGTCATCTTCTTGTACGACGTCGAAGATCGTGACGAAGGTTGGTTTATTTTTTTGAAATTTTATTTGCAATTAACGATTGACGCTGTAGTTATTTTTTATCAACGTTTGTTGACGTGACAAGGATATAGTGTACGTTATCGTTTATCTCGATTCTAATAAAATGGCCGCGGTCGATTATAGCTGTCAATCGTATATCTGGTGTTGATTCGTAGCAGGTGATGACACCTGGCGGCAATTTTGTGAAATTCGAATAAATTTTTTTATCTGTTATCGTTCAATCCTGCAATCGCCAATACGCAAATTAATGACTCGATGCGCTGCGCAACTCGCGACTAGTAACTATAAATACAGCGCAAAAGTGTCTGCAGATAACATTGATCGATAATCGTTTGGACTAACGATTCTTAGAATTAATTGTTCTAATGATAAGTGGAAGGGGAAATGTGAGGGGTGATAGGAGTGGCGAAGGAAAAAATTTTGAAATGGAACGAGTCAATCAACAAGGGGAAGTTTATTGGAAGTTCGATACGGGATTATTATATGGATTAAATGAATACTTTTATTGTATAAACATTTTATTTATTTATCCCATCTCAAGAAATAGATAAACGTTTTATATGATATGTGGTTTATTACAGATTTTAATAAGCGAATCGCCAATGAAATATTTTTATTGATATCATTTGATAAATAATTAGTACTAGTTTAAGGAAATATTTTACTCCTAGTGTTAAATACTATTCGTCGATCATTCCGAGGTTGGTACATCGTCCGTGATGCCAACTGATAAACAGCGTTGATTACGATGGTCTTCTGATTGATTAGGAGTTTTCTGAAATTTTTGACATTGGATTCTATGTTCCTGGAAGCCGTCAGGATCAGAATGAACGTACTTGGTATATGGGTAAGCGGGCAGTGATGTTGCAGAGCCGGTGGACTTGTAGCAAGTGTCGATGTCATGATTTAACGAGGTGTTTGCAGGTGGGACTTCTGTTTGGGTCTGGACCACCTGCCTTTCTAAATTTTCGGGGACTTCTTCAGTACGGCAACCTTCGCGTGCTGCGTTCCATGCTGAAGTGTTCGCGTTGTCATTTTCTGCCTGATGGGACTGTGATGATCTTTGATCATCCTGTTTATTAGAATCGCCATGTGGTGCCGTCTGGGATGTTTGGGATAATTAGAGTGGATCCGGATGGAGTTGTTGTTTGCGGTTTAATGTCGGCAGGAGCTGTGCTTTCTGCGTTGATGGTGTTTGTGCAGGTAAGGAGGATGGTGAAGGATCATGGTGGTGGTGAGCTGGGATGTGATGCTAGGGATTATGATGAGAATGTGAAGAATGAGAATCGTAATGATGTAGAGGGTCGTGTTGAGGAGGTCTATCATGAGGTGGTGAATGTGGGGTTGTTGGTCTGTTATATGGAGTTCCATGACGATTGGATTTGTGATGCCGAGATGGTGGAGGCGATGGTGGTCTATGATGAGGTGGTCCATGATGCGGTGGACTATGATGCAATGGTCCATGATATGCTGGTGAATGATGAGGTGGTCCATGATGTAGTGGACAATGATACGGTGGTCCATAATGCGGTGGTGGATGATGAGGTGGTCCATGATGTGGGGGTTCATGATGAGGTGGTCCATGATGCGGTGGACCATGATGCAATGGTCCATGATATGCTGGTGAATGATGCGGAAGTCCATGATTTAGTAGACCATGATACGGTGGTCCATGATGCGCAGGTCTATGATGTGGTGGACGATGATGGGGTGGTCCATGATGAGGTGATCCATGATATAGTGAACCATGATGCGGTGCTCCATGATGGGGTGATGCATGATGCGGAGATCCATGATGTGGTGGACGATGATGGGGTGGTCTATGATATAGCGGACCATGATGCGGTGGTCCATGATGTGGAAGTCCATAATGTGGTGGACGATGATGGGGTGGTCTAAGATGAAGTGGACCATGATGCGGAGGCCCATGATGGTGGTCCATGATGTAGTGGACCATGATGGGGTGGTCCATGATGAGGTGGACCATGATGCGGAGGTCCATGATGAGGTGGCCCATGATGTAGTGGACCATGATGCGGTGGTCCACAATGTGGTGGACGATGATGGGGTGGTCCATGATGTGGTGGATGATGATGGGGTGGTCCATGATGAGGTGGACCATGATGTGGAGGTCCATGATGAGGCGGTCCATGATGTGGAGGTCCATGATGAGGTGGTCCATGATGAGGTGGTCCATGATGAGGTGGATGATGATGGGGTGGTCCATGATGAGGTGGACCATGATGTGGAGGTCCATGATGAGGCGGTCCATGATGTGG